>OOFC01011936.1:25412-40425 GCA_900323345.1 Pseudochromis fuscus
GGATTGGTGTGACACAATAAAGCCCTCGGCCACAGATCAAGGTTGAGCTGCAGCGCCTCCAGCAGAGTGCAGCTTACGTAACACGGGGAGAAAATGTAACGAGGAGGCCTGGAGAGACTGAGGAGGAGAGAGGTCGGTCAGCTCGAGTGGAGGGGTGTGACAGTAAAGGAGTGACTGTGAATCTGCTTTTTCCCCCTCAGTGACAGTTTCTCCCACACTTTCACACAACAGGGTTCAGCTTCCGGCTCAAGGACACTTTGACACTAGTGTTACAATTAATGACTGACCACCTGAGCTGCAGCCCAGATAAAGAAGACAAAAGGAGGCTTCCTGCAGTCGGCTGAGAACTCTGAAGTGAGATTGTGTCACTCCATCGAGTCCATTCGACGACCTTTCGTTCATTAGAAACAGAAACGATGCATCTTCATCGAGTCATTTCTCAGCCCATCACATGCTTCTTATTGTCCTGTGTCCACGGTACAGGGTGGACAGAACATTCTGTCCTCATGCTGCACTGATACTCAGTTACTCCTTCACTCAGTCAAAGAGTAACTCAGTGAAATGTAACTAAGTCCAAAAGAATCTGAGAAAAAGAGTCAAAGAGTCACCGAGTCAAAGTGTGACAAATTAAAACAAGGAAAGGGTAACTGAGTAAGAAAATCTGAGTCAGAGTCAAAGAGTAACTAAGTTAAAATGTAACTCAGTCAAAGAAAATCTGAGTAAAACAGTCAAAGAGTAACTCAGTGAATGTGTAACTGAATCACAGAGTAACTGAGTAAAGATTCAAAATGTAACTAAGTCAAAATGTGAGGGAGTCAAAAAGTTACAGAGTCAAAGAGTTTTTTCCATCTGAACTTCTCTGTGAGGATTTCAAAGATTTGATTAAATCAGAGTAACTTCACAGACAAAGTCAGCAGCTGATTGTCCACACTACACTCCTGGAGAGTCAGAGCTTCATATGGAGTCATTACTGACAAATGGTTGGAGTCTGTAATGAAACCTCAGGTGGAGACAGTCTCATCTTCTGCTAATGCACCTCCCACAGAGCTCTGAACTTTACACTCCCTCAGCTTATAGATCCGATTTCTTGTACCATTCATTTATATTTAAATTATATTTTGAAAAAACTTCACACATGTCGACTCCCTTCTGTTCCCACAAAGTCACATTGTTTCATTCATCTGTTATTTCACATCTCACCTTCCTCACAGCATCACCTGGTCCTCACCTCCTGACTGTCATCCTGAGCTGCCTCAGCTTCACCTCCACATCTGCAGAGGATCCAACTTATTCAGCGCTGCTTACTCCAATTTTTATTATTTGCAATAAAGAAAGACAGTGGTGATGTAACCGGCACTGCTGCCTCCATCATGTAGCTGTGTGACACCCTAATAATCTAACCATGCGCCTGGATACTTAAGGAAAATACGATAAGTCTGAGACACTTGGCAGGACTCAGGTAAACCACAGTGAATTTTTTTTGTGTGGTATAAAGACTCTTGGATCCGTGGTCCCACTGTACTTACCGCCGATCCAAGTGGCCTCAGGGTCGTGAGCGCTGAACTCTGCTTTGTACAGGTCTGCCACAGTCAGCCTGGACTTGCTGCTTCCGGGGACCTCGGCTGGGATACAAGAAAACAATGAAATCCAGGTCACTGTCACTGAAGGATAAAGCACCCAGACATAAAGTTTCTTCCTACAAACAAACCTTTACATGGGTTGCACAGTCTCTCAAATTTCAAATACGAATAAAAACATGACGTACTCGGTGTGAGGACGACGACAGACATGGTGATGAGGGAGCAGACCACCACAATCACCAGCAGGGAGATGGCGATGCCCTTCCAGTTCCTCTGCGGGGGACTGACGTCCACAAACTCCTGCGGACACAAGTTTCAGAGATCACTCAGGCCTTACTTCAAAAACACACCGATCACTTGCTGTTGCACTGTCGCTACCACACAATGAAACTTAAAACTTGAGGGTTTAAGGAGAGTTGTAAAAACATAAAATCCCTTCCATCAAAAAACAAGTTACTTGAACTTTACTGTGCTCTGGACAGGAGGCATCTTGGACAATGTCTCCCATCCACTCCTCATCTTACTGGCCAGACATAGGAGTTCCTTCGGGGGCAGTCATTCCTGCCTCTGGCCATCAAACTCTTTAACTCCCCGGCCCCCCACTCACACCAAGTCAATAGTCCTTATTTTTTATTATTTCCTATTTTTTATAATTCTTATTTTCTCCTCTCATTTCTATACTTCTATACTTTTTCTGCAGTGCAAGAAACTGTGATTGACACAATTTCTCCTCTGCGATCAATAACGTATTTCTGATACTGATTTACACACAATGACCAGAAATAGACACAAAATCACTTAAAAAAAAACACAACCACTAAAATCAGACACAAAATGACTAAAAGAGAAAAAAAATACTAAAAAGAGACACATGACCAAAAAGAAACACAAAATGACTAAGAAGAGAGACACAATGAAAAAAAATCGTTAGCATTTAAGCTAGCAGGTTTGTTTCCACCACTCACAGACCACACCCACCTTTTATATGAAAATTAGCTGAACGTATAGTCGTTGTTTCTTTTCTTTCCCTCTTCTTTTTGTTATTTTTTATATTTTGGAGGCGAAAATTTACTTTATAAAGCCGCATCATGACGCTACGTACACAGATGTATAGTAAGTCTGCTAGCTAAAAGTCCGTTTTCCCGGTCAAAGGAGGACCGTACCATTTTATATAAACACAGGGGTGGGAGGAAGGAACATCAATGTTTAATTTTTGGCAAAAAAATAAGTACATAAATAATTTTTGCGTTTCATTACTATACTGCTAATAACATGTTCTCTTAATGATGATAGGTTAATAATTTGATCTTTTAAAAAAACCTACTTGATGTTCTAATCATTTTTACCACCCCCTTTTAGTCTGAACCTCTTAGCTCATCCTATCCTGGAAATATAACTTTTTTAATTAGTAAAAAACATATTAGACAAAAGAATTAAACTAAATGTTACACAACTTATTATTCAGAGCACAGCATTAATAAGAAAAAATTATACATTCTACAATATATTTTCCATAATATTTTACATTACAGCTTGTGATTTTACATGTGCAGCTCGAGCTGAGTGTGCTGTGGAGAAACTACCAGCTTACATCATGTCTCACTTCAGTCTCCCATGATTAAAGTTTCACCTGTAGCCAAGACTTTGAAAGGAGGGATGATGCAAGCAGGGCTTTTAGTTTAGGCTCATATTTTGGGCCGGAAATCGGGTTTGGACGTGAGCTGGGATGTCTCCAGCAGGGACACCGCAGGGGACTGTAATAGGCAGATGTCATGTGGCGTCTCAATCGGCTTTCTTCATTGCTTCAGAGGGAGCGGGACATCAAGGAGGACAGTGTGAAGCCTCTTTCACACATCAAACATGTCCAACTGCATGTTTTCCAGCGGCTCCTGTTTCCTCTCACAGCTATAAACTGGCATAGAGGTCTGTGAGATGTTAGGAGGCAGAATAATGCTGATGTGAAGCAGCTGTTTGCCACAGACATAACACCGCACAGAAACTCCTTATTGCAGCGTGTCTCTGTTGCTTCACACTGACACTTGCTGTGAATGGAAGTGTTTGACCTGCTGTATCATTACCCACATAGAGCAGAGCTACAGTCGCAGGTCCAATAACATCATGACTTTTACAACTCTGACCTGCTGGTGGAGACACAAAGACTCATTGTGCTTCAAAATTCTCCCACCTCGCCTCTGATCCACAGAGTCCAAGGTTGTTCCTGCTGTCCTCACAGTAGTGAATCCACTGAGGGGTTTTTCAGGTGGAAATTAAAAAAAAATAACCGAGGGCTTAAAGGATTAAAACAGAGGCCTTAATAATCGAACAAATACAATTTTTTAACTGTGACTCTGTCTGTCTCTGTATGTCTGAATAGATGAAAAGGGGAGTAATAACATGAAAAAGCCTTCTAAGTTAACTTTGCAATTATATTTGATAAAAAGCTCACAAAGAGACAAGGAGATCTGCAAAATTACAACCTTTTTGAATGATTTAAGCTTTAAAAATGACTTATAACAAAAGATACAAACATAGATAAATAGATACAAACTGATTGAAAGAAGAAACAAATTGATGAAGTGTGTCCCAAGAGGATGCAAACAACACAAAACAACCAAAAAGAGACCAAACAAAACCAAAATGACAAAAACAAGACACAAAAACTGACTGAAATCAGAAGCAACATGGCTAAAATGTGTCGTAAAATAACCAAAAGAGACAAGAAATAATTAGAATTGGACACAAAATGACTAAAATGTATCACACAATGGACAAATGAGACACAAAATAAAGAGACAAAAAACTACCAAGCAAAATGAAAATAATCTAAACAAGACAAGTAATGCCTGAAATAAGAAACAGGCTAAAATGTGATGACAAAAAAGACACAAAATGATCAATAGGAGACACAAAGTGACCAAAACATGAGACAAAATGTCAAAAAGCAGCAAAATAAATGTAAGTAATGAACAACTCAGTGAAAAAGGACGAATATGAAACATGTTTTTCAAAGCAGCTGAATCAATGTTTGAAATAAATATGAAGATAAAAAAAAATGCACAAATGTGTTCACAACAATCTGTGTCACACATCCTGCTGCTGAGGTGGAAACAGTTTAATTAATGAAGCAGGAACACACACGCACACACACACACCCACACACACACAGCAGTGGGTAGAGCTTCCTTTGCACACCACTGAGCCATCGACTCCTCTCTGAGTATTAGCTCAACATCTCGGAGCTAAATCTGTGCATCCTCAGTGTGTGTGTGTGTGTGTGTTTCAGTCTGTTGATCGGACTCACTCCAGTGGAAAGTAAAGCAGGCGAGGAAATCAAGTGTGTGTGTGTTTGTGTGTGTGTACAGAGAGACAGTTGAAGGGATAAACACAGAAACACATCGACCATCTGAATCTGGACGACCAGAAGAAGCTGAGATGTTGGAAGAGGCACAACACAGAGACACAACTGAGCTACAACCAATGTCAACAAACTCAAACAAACAAAACCATAAATAACACAATGACGAAACTATGTTGTAAAATGACCAAAACGAAAACAAACAAAACCAAAATGACCATAAACAAGGCACGTACCGACTGAAATAAGAAACAACATGACTGAAATAGACACACAATGACCAAAAAGAGACAAAAAAATGACAACATTTAACAACATTACTAACAAGAGCCACAAAATGACAAGAGACGGACACACAATGATTAAAATGAGACACAAAATGACCAAATAAGACACATAATAACCAAAAAATTATCTAATAAACAATAATAAGTCATTCAAATAATTAAACCTCGACCACAGGAACCAGTAAACCAACCAATGATTAATTCATCAGTTCATCAAACAGCACAATGAAATTCATGGTCAGCTGCATGTGCCACAAAGCAGAGCTGGACCTCAGAGAGGAGCAGCCAGAATAAATAAAGCTTAACTCTCACACTAAAACCAGATTCAATATTTACTGAGAGAGAGAAAAACTGAGGAAACCATGTTCCCAGAAAACATCCATGATGGAGTCAGACAACACATGCCACCAGTCAGAGAGGGTCTGCACGGTGTCCCGCAAAACAATTTAAAAAAGACACAAAAATCAAACATAACCTTGCAAAATGAACACACTATGTGACCACCAAAGAGTAAAAAAGGAGGTAAAAATGAAATGAAGACACAAAATGAGACACAAAACAATAAAAATAAGAAACAATGTGACCACAATGACACAAAATGAGCAAAATGAGATGATAAAATCTATACACAATATATCTGCAAAGTAAAAAGACTACATAAGGACACAAAATGACCCAAACCAGAATTAAAACAACCACAAAGAGACACAAAATGAAACAAAATGAGAAACAATGTGACCAAAATTAATCAAAATGACAAAAAGAAGAAATTAAACAACCAAAATAAGACACAAAAGGACAAAAATGAGAAATTAAATGACCATAATGAGACACAAAATGACTTAAAATGAAAAAAATGACACATTATGCTCATAGAGATGTGAAAATGCTACAAAATGAGTCAAAACGACTAAAATGAGAAACAAAACCGCTACAAATGAGACACACATCAATGAAAATGATGACACACCACGCAGTAAAGTAAGATAACCACACAGAGGGACTATGACGCACAAAATAACTCAGGAAGCAGCATTTGTCCTGTTTTTAGATTCTTCATTGTGAATTATTTCTACAACCTGTAGCCTACATTACACACGTGTCAATAAAGGTAATTTGAATGAGGCTGGAGGCTGCAGAACTTTCCCTACTTCATTAAACTTACACAAACACTGACAATAAAAACTATTCTTATATTTGTTCCATACTGTTCCTATAAAGCAGAGAAGAGCGCGGACCACGGAGCCAGATCCCACCGCGTTACAGGAGCGCGTGCATAAAGGTGACAAATAAAAGCCTCGTGCTGTTCCAGGTGTACCTCGTCCTGCTGAGACTCTTTGGGCTTCTTCTTCGTGGGATCTTTGGACGCCGTCATGTCTCCTCTCTTTGAGTCCAGCCGCTCTCCTGGTTACTAACATCCGAACCTGTCCGCGCGACAATTTAGAGGCGCGAGCGTCAGGCTGCGCGCATTGAGCACGAGGCTCCGTAGCGAGTTTCAAAATAAAAGTCGATAAGTTCTATAAATGCATGCTTTGACACGGTAACCGACACGCATTAAGAATATAATTTTAAAAATGTGTTTCACTGGGGTGTTTTTATTGAATTATTTTTATTTTTTTCACCATCGTTATTATTATTAGTATTATTATATTTCTTTTTTTCTCCTACCTAATGTTATTTTTTATTTCCATGTTATTTATTGCTAAAGGTTTTTGAACAGTTATATAGCTACAGTTAAAGATCAAATGTCCATCTATCTATTATGTTGTACACTGCCACGCTTTTTAAATAATTCTTTTACATTATGCATTGCGTAACTTAAGCTTTTTTAATTCTATTACTTCATTTATTTTTGTAGGGATAGGGAAAATCTGATGTTTTATTGCAAATTACAAGGTTTAAAATCTTTGTAAACTAATTGCTTTTTGAATTAATCTCCGTTGTAACAAAGAGACATACCTCACCCACCTCTTGTTACGTGCGCATATGCTATTTTTATTTTATAAAAACTACTGCATGCATCCGGTGTGGGAGCCTAGGCGCTGTCCATGGTGCTGAAGTAACTTTCAGTGTATCATGGACAGGGGCAGAAACATTTGTATGTATCATGGAGGGAGGCAGAAATTTCTGTATGTGTTATGAATCAGGAGGTAGAATAAAATCAACTGTAACAAAATATATCCAGAAACAGGGACATTAAAACACGTCTCAATGTGATAAGTACTAAATATGAAAGAAACTTCCAATAAGATTCCTAAATTGATGAAGACAGAAGAGACACTAAAGGGAAAAAATACCAACAGGGTGGTAAATATTCACCTCAAGCCATCAAAAACAGGACAAAATAATTTGTCTGTGATAGTCATCAGTACTGTACATTTAACCCTGAAATAAGGATCCTGTGTGATAACTCTCTGAATCTCCAGTTTCCCTGTGAAGGTGTAATACCCCCGCAGAGACTTACAGTGATTGTGTGAGTAGTACTTTGTGGTATTTTTACCTCTGATGATGTCACACTACTATTCCTACAGTATCACTTCAGGGACTAAGAGCCCTTCTGTGATATCTAGTGTTAGAACATCCCTCGGATTAAAGCTCTGCGTGTCATCGGAGAATGAACCAGAGACACGCTTCATCCCAAGTCCCCTCAGATGGGGACGAGGCGAGACAATCGAGAAGATCAGTAACCAGCTGGCCTTTTCCCGCTGCCAAGTGACTGAATGCAAACGGATAGGTGTCACCGAGAAAGCCCTGAAGACACAACACACACTCTCACACACACACTGTGCCCACTATCCCACCTAAAAATACTGGAGGAAACAGGATGGAGGATATCTGTCTCTTCATGTGTGTAAATCTGTTTCCTACTTCCATATTTGAGGGTTGAAGTGTAGTCAGCAAAGCCCCGCCCACTTAGATGCTGTTGCTAGGGTTGCAGGTGTGCAATAATCAACACATATGTACAATGTTTAGCAGAAAGCCCTTTTTAAAATACCTTAAATACACTGATACATTTTCCCCAGTAGTGTATTGCAACTAAATAAATCCCCAGGAGTCCAAAAATGTCAACTTATTCACCTTCAAACATAATCATAATAATACAATAATACATTCTTACATCATAAGAATATAGTTTCCTTTGAAATTTGACCATTTTCAGACTTCAAAGCATTTTTTAGTTGCAAAATTTGGCATCACTAGAATCAATAGATTCTTATTCCTGCCAATTGTAAACTACCAGGAAGACGAGTTCTTTGAGTAAAATTTAAAAATCATCTTAATGGATTCTGTTGAACATCTCCACACACATGCAGGACGATAATGTCAGTCTGATCATACCTTTGCAGAGGTTTGTGCTCTCTGATTGTGTAGTTTTAATAGTGTTTATCTCTGACTGACAGCAAGCTGAATAAAGGATGAAGATCATGTGTATCTGAGGTGTGCAGCTGCAGTGTGGAGGCCACACAGAGCTGTGACAGGAGCTGATTGATGAGCACGTCAGGAGGAATTTGTGTTGGATCTCCGCTCTGATTCACCAGCCTGCTCTTCTTAATTAGAAACGTGTGACATTATTAGATGTGTCAGTCACATGCAGCAGGCAGGCTGTCCCAGAGACTGTAGTGAGTAAATAAAAAGGGGCATTACACCTATTTTTAGACATCAAGGTCATTTTATCTACTGTCTTCAAAGCAGCAGAGATTCAATGGTCCAGTAAAGAGGTGCCATTAATTATTGTTGCTCCTTCAAAGGTTGGAAAGATCTTAGCAGCAGCTGGAACTTCATTCATTCTTTGCATTTTGGTAAAAGCCTCAGCATCTTTCAGGACTTTTCTCCATCCTCCATCCTCCCAGAGAGAGCCTAATGCATCTTTAAAGAGAGAGCAGCCTCAGAGTTCAGCTTCAAAGGTTACAGCAGCAAGCAACAATCATCAGACGCGCAGCAACACGAGCGTGTGATCGCCTGATGGAAGGAGAATGAGCAGCGTTAGTGCTCGGATGAAGACGGGAGGAGAGGCCCGAGGTCAGCGGAGGGAGGAGGAAGACGGCGGCGGATCAAACGACTCGAGGAAAGAAAAGCAAATGAGAGAGAGGAGGATGACGATGATGATGGAGGAGAGGGGCTGGGCTGGACTCCCTCCCTCCTCCATTAAATATTCAGCAGGTGGAATCAGAGACCACATGGAAATGATCTCTCCCTCTCTGTGACCTCTGCTGCTGTTTGGGAAGTTCACTCCTGTCCCCGAGGCCCCGGTCCTCTCCTCAGTCCTCGGACCACAAGCTGTGCACCCGAGCTGGTGTTAGCATGCACGTGGATGCAGATGCTCGTGCACAGGATCCACCGAGAACTTTGGAGCCTCGCGGCCTGACACCAATTTCACCTCAGTGAACCTTTTAACCACATCATCCTCCCGTGAAGAGAGAAGCCCGTTAACTTTGTCTTAATGGGTCAAAACAGCCGAGGCTCCCCTCTGGGTTTGGCTCCCGCCGTCTAATCAGGGACCCGTGTCCACCCGGGACGTCAGGTGAATGTAATTAACCTGGATGGAAACCTGCGGCGCTGCACGCTCGGACCCACTGATGTTTGTGTGTTTTTGATAAGACAGAGGGTTAATGGACCCAGAAGGATCCAGATAAGAGCAGGTTACAGCTGTGGAGTGTGCTCCTCTCTGGATACACAACACAGAAAGCCACCACTGCTTCACTGCAGAACTTTTCCAGAGCAACTTCTGCTGCTTTGTCCTGGACTCCAGGTTTCAGTCTTACTCTCAGCTGCTGCCTTGTAAAACTGTTATGATGACATTAAATATGTAGCTTTTATTTACATTTAAGAGATGGACCACCTGTCAATCAGACTAGCCCCGCCCCTAACTCCTCCCCCCAGATCTCTGAGAAGAAGAGTTGACTTTATCTGATGACATCAGAATGACTTGTGGAGAAATGTTTGAACTGAAGTGCAGTGGACTCCACTGCCCTGATTTTGAGACAGTTTGTATAAATTAAAAAGGTCGTTAGCTTATGGTGAACTTCAAGGAAACTTAAGTAGATGAAGTGTGATGATGGAGTGGTCCAAAAATATAGCTAATGTTTGTTTTTAATCCAAGGTGGTAGCTGCACTGATACAAAATACATCACACAAACATTTCTGATGTGTATTCATAATTATCTAAACTAAAGTTTTAACAGGAATCTTTATTTAGTTATGTGGTTTGATTGAATTTGGTAATGTGTGGTGCAAAAAGGTGCAAAGACAAAATAAATAAAAACACTTGAAAATGTGTCTTATGTCATTTCTAATTGTGTCTTCACCATCTGTTTGAAACACTGTGTCATGTCCACCTGTGCAGGAAGTGGCTCTGAGAAGATACACCACATAAAAACCTGTAAACAATGTCCTTTAGAGGAGAATATGTTTCCCTGTGTCTCCGCTCGGCTGCAGCTCGGAGCCGCGATGCTTTAAATCTCACACAGGCGCAGCCACAAAGACCCAAAGCTGTGAGTGGGAGTGGAGAGCTGCTGGCAGATAAAACCCTAAAAGCCACGTACCTGCACAAAACATTAGTCACGTCCATGATGATGCACATGGATATTTTAATCTAAACACGGGGATTTCAGAAGATTTTCACACTTCTGTGGCTCGTAAACAACAGAATAAATTTTCTCAGTGTTTTGTTTTTCACAAGCTGCTCTTACACTTTTATTTCATGAGTTTAACTGGACTTCACATGAAGTTTAATGTGATGGAGCAGCATCTTTCACCTGACACTAAAAGCTCAAGAGTTTCCTGGTTCCCCATTGGTTGAGACCTTCACCGTACATGACCCGGCTCCACTCTCACAACAGTGTGACACACTTTGAGTCCCACAGGAGGTGTTTCTGTTTCTCACAGCCTCCACGCTCCCAGGAGGCAGCGTCCTCCTGGGACACGGCGCACGTCATCCGTCTCGGCAGAGGTCCGTCACCTCGCCGCACAACAACGTGAGCTGATTTATTATTATTAAACCTGACAGCTTTGATCCCAGCTTATACATATGTACACATCAAATCTCCACAAATCTCCAGCTGCGATCAGGAGGCCGCTGAAGGCCCTGAACGCACCTTCCACCAAATCTATAAATAAGAGCGTAGTGACACCTCACCTCCAGGAACCTGAGCTCAGGCTCCATCATGTTGACGTCTCTGCAGTCAGACAAACACCTCCAGCTCCGCGCTCCCTCCTCCAACTGCTCACAAGTGTCCAAAAACAATCCCAACCTGCTCTGCAGTGAAGGAAGACCTCTGTCTCTGCAGCTGCCAACAGCGTGTCTGCTTCACTTCTTTTCTCTTCTCAGTAAACAGACGTCTGGCACACACACACACATCACACACACACACACACACAAAACCCCTCTGTTCTGATTTTACTACTTTAAAAATGGTGTCATTCACAAGTGAAATCAGTCAACCCAGTTTCACTTGGCATCGTTAGTGTGATGATAATCTAATTCTGTGTCGGGGGGGATTCGCCTGGCGGAGGCCGCTGAGCTGGAGCCACTCGTCTCTGAACGCCAAGGTTAAATCGGACGAAAGCATCTCGTGAAGAAGAAGAAGAAGAAGAAGAATCGTTGTGTATCAAGCTGCATCCCATAAAACAGCTGATGGACATGAAAGGGTTTATTTGTGACTTAGATCAAACAAATGTATCACCACCTTGTATTTTCATAGTCATATTGTACTTCCCCCTGCACCACACTGACTGATACATGAAGTATTTTAGAGTAACTTTCCATAAATAATCTAATGTTCCAGTATCTGAGCAACCATGAGAGAAAATCAGAAACTTCAGCTCTGTTCCCAAACACACGTTAGAAATAAACTGTATCCACTGCAGCTGATCTACACCTGAAGATAAACATGGAGTTAAAGGACAGTCACATGCAAATCATCACTTTAACATCACTGTTTCTATTTTAAAAACTAATTTCTTGAATTGGAAAAACAACTGCAGTGACAGACGATAACCTGAAGTCTGATCCCATCCAGGAAATGAAGGTGATGTGTGTTGTTTAAAAGGCCTGAGCCTGCCCCTGATGCAGTTCATCCTGCTGTTCAAGAAGCCTGAGTCTGCCATTAAGAGGATTAAAAGCTGCAGGTTTTACACCATCGATAAATCAAGGCAGCAGCAGGAAGGTTGACAGACAGCGAGGAACAGGCCCGGAGGGGTTTCAGTCCAGAGGGAAGGATTCAAACCACCACGCCGACTCCACCACGCAGCAGGAGCCCAAAGTCAGCCCAGCCTGCTCCCACAGATTATTGAAATTAAAACAGGAGGTGCTGCGAGGACACAGCTGAACCTGTGCTGGCTGACAACCTCACAACAGAAGCTCATTAGAGTCTGATGACAAAGTTTTATTACTTACTTTGTGAGCGTGAAGAGCTCATTGGGCTGTGGAAGAAACAAACTCTTGGACTCTTATTTTGAAGCAGGAAGTGACCATATGTGGATATGAAGGAAGGAGTGAGGAGGCGGGTGTGACCTTTGAACCTCAGGACACTGCCCACTGTGTATGAGACTCATACTAACCCCGCCCCTAACTCCTCCCCTTCTCTCAGCCTCTCAGATGGACCACCTGTCAATCACACTAACTCCTCCCACTGATCACTGAGAAGGAGGATTCAGATGGAGCTGACGTGTCAGAGTAAACAAGTAACTTCTCTATTGTGACATATTTCAGGTAAAAACAGGACTTGTAGGCGGGACAAAACATTTGAAGCAATGTGATTGGACCATGACAACACCACAGCTAGCTGGCTAACATTACCAGACGACCTACGTACTCGACTAACTAAGTTACTCCTCTGTCAGTGTTTCCTAACAGCGGATTGATTGACAGGTGGATGGAGCGATGCTATTGGTTGAAACTGCTCTGGCCAAGGTGAAAGTCACAGGATACATTTATACATTGTTACATTAGAAGAAGACATTTTTGAGGACATACATGCAGTAAGAAGTGTCCTCTCCTCTAGATTAAAGTATATAAGTGGATACATTTATATTTCCAACATTTCAGATGATCCTCTGAGACAGCTCGGTCCTGTGAGTTCACACTTTCAGGCCTAATTTAAGCTTTAGGATTTAAACATGTCTTTAAAATAAGACTTTCTGACAGCACACCTCTCCACACACACACACACACACACACACACACTCACACTCAGTGACTCTCACTCTAACCTCACATATTAACACCTGGAGAGAAGCCTTGAATCACTCACTTCATTACTGATTAAGAGAAAAGCTTATATTAGTCCGAGCCGCTCAGCTCTTCCTTATCTCCCTGAGCTTTTTATTCAGCTGCAGCAGCAATTAACTGCACTTTTCTCTTTATTTACCTTCACACAAAACTCACAGGGTGGTAAAGACTGAACACAAACACAGAGAGCCTCATATGATCAACACCAACCTTACACCTATCAAACATTAACACATTAAATGGTTAAACAATGATTCCTATAGTTAACACCCACTAACGAGGAAGATGCTGTGAAGGTCTGTGGGGAGCGTCTCGCTTCTGGAGCCTCAAGTGGACATCTGAGGAACTGCAGTTTTATTGTTAGCTAGACGACACATTTACACAAGGAATCATTTGAACCACTGCTGCTGAAGCCTGGAAACACCGAGTGGATTTTTCCTCCAGTTGTGAACGACTGAAATGATGCAACTGTGATAATTTGCTTTATTATTTATTTTCTGGACCTTCATTCCCTCAGAGGACAACGTCAGAATTCAGAATAATAATTCAAATGGATGGATCTACTGCAAAACACTCGCTCATGTATCTTGTGTCCTGCTTATTTGACCTGGTCCAGGACCCGGAGCAGGACTGTGCTGAGTGGTCTGAGCAGCCAGGATGTTTTCTTCCAGCTGGGTGAAGATAAACCTCGTGGTCGAGCCCCTGGGCTGCAGCCTCCCTCGCTCTGACCTCGGTTCAGGCAATTATGTTTCAGAGCGGGCTAACCTGAGCTGAGGTGGAGCCACTGTGTGAGTCACTGACCCAAAATAACACAAAGTAAACACACACGTGTGCAGCGAGGACACCTCCTCCTGCAGGATGATGAAGAAGAGCAGTGTATTCATCTGACTGTGCAGCTTAAACCAGGAATTATCTATAAATATGGACACACATCTTTATTTTGATGTTCACGTCTCTGTAGAAACTCCAGGTCAGGAACATGTCTGATGTCCCACTACATCACAGTCATTCACAGAGAAGTCTGGAGTCAGAGCGCCATCTGGTGGTGACACACAGAAGCTGCAAGTTTATTTTCAATGAAAATGTGGTTAAAAAAATATGCAGAAAAGAGCAGGTTTAAATTCCTAAACCTTCAGACAACATCAATATATGTTTAATTTGGAGTAATTAAATTCATTATATGTTTAGTTTATGACACACTGGAGAGCAGATATCAGTGTTTATTTGAGTACAGATCAATAAAAAGATTTCTTCTGGCCAAAGTAAATATTTGTTTATTCCAAGATGTCCAAGTATTTGACAAAATAATTGTTAATAATAATAATAGTTTGTATATTTATGTAAAACATGGAAAAAATAAATGTAAATAAAGTGGTTAACACTGGAGTAAAATGCTGCTTGTTTATCATAATGTTAAAAATGATCAGACTCAATTAAATATTCATTACATGGGCCTGTTTATTACATCATGAGCTGTTAACATTTTTAATATTTGATTTTTTTCCCCAAAGAGCCTAAGAAGATATTTTTTTAATTAATATTTGGAAATAGCCACATTTAT
>OOFC01011956.1:4766-15816 GCA_900323345.1 Pseudochromis fuscus
GATGGGGTAATGCAGGAGGCATGAGTGAAACATGGAGCATAAAACGGGGCTCACACACACACACACACACACACACACGCACACACGCACACACACACACACACACACACACACACACACACTTGGAATAAAGGCCTCACCAAAAAGCAGTCAGAGAGCACAGACCTCAGCTGAGGCATAATCCTGCTGTACTGATGCTCTAGACTGAAAACTGCTGCTTAACATTATCTTGTTAAAACAGGTTTAGATAAGGATTTTCTGAGATTTGGGGATTTCTTTTATCATCTGCTTCATGAGTAACTCCCCATCAAAAACATTCATCAAGCTATGTTCAGTAGTTCTTCTGTAATGTAACAAACAAATAAACAAACCATTGTGGAGGTAACTATTCAGATTCAGTCCAACAAGAGCATCTGTGTCTTGTCGCACACTCTTAATCAACACTAACTAACTCCCTCAGTCTTACTTTTTTTTACTCGCTGTTGATAAATCTGTTTCAGTGCATCACTTATAAATATAAAACAGAACAGCTTGCAGGCATATTAATTTCTAAGGCTAACTGCATCCAGGCCTGTATCAGTTATGTCTCAGGGTGCCTTGTGTGAAAATTAGCATTTGATTATTTCCCTTCGCTCCCCTTCTTCTTCCATTAGCAGCACAACTTTACCATTCTCAAGGACTAAGAATGTAAATTAGCAATCTAACTAACAAACTGTTATCAATCTCAATGGTCTCTGTGGGTTTTGGCGAATTTTATGGGGCAGTGAAACCACTCTTCATTACTGCAAATTGTATTACACTCAGCACAGCTTAGTCTGGTGCAAAATAAGATGTGGCAAAACCTTTGGAAAAGAAATTATGTTGTCAGATTGACGTAGCCGCATAGGAAAGAAGTTTATTTGGAAAGCCTTCATCCTCAGAGAGACCTCGCCTCCTCTCTCTATCTCTGTCCACACCGTGCTGTCAGTCAGTTTATTTCTCTTTCTTGTGCCTGAGGTTGATATCAGATACGGGGAGCATCACATTAAAGTGGCGCGCCTAACCTCCTTTTCCAAAAGTTAAAATGAGAAACAGACTTAGAATACAAATAGCCATAGATCAAATGAATGGTGGGGATTCTGAGCGCCTTATCGCACTCAGTCAGTCAGTTTGGAGTTGGCGCCTGTTACAAAGATCCAGACAGTGGACTATGGCCTCAGAGATCCTCCCAGCTAGCCCTCTGGCTGCAGTGCAAAGAGGTGCACCCCGCTCACATACATTAAATTATGCCTCCAGTGTTTTAATATATCTTGATAGCTTCTTTAAAGAACATTCCCGTTTCTTCTCATGCTTTTACTTTATGTTTCCTCTGCCACTCTGGAGAAAATGTAATGCTTGTGACTCCAGTTCCTGCAGCATTTTCACGAAGGGAGTTTGATTTTTAAGACAGAACATTAAGCCTGCTAATCCCTATTTTATGCTGCTGTTGCTCGGGAATGATTTCTGACAGGTATTAAAAGTAAGGAATGGTGTTTGAAGTTTTTTTAAACAGCTCCACTGAGTCCACATTTTTGAACGTGAGGTTAGTTTAGACTTCAGGAATTTGAGCCACCAAAAAAAAAAAACCAACCCCTCAGAATGCTCTTCAGTTGTGTTTAATCAGCCTTTGAATGAAATTGAATAAAAGAGCTTGTTAATTTCCATAAAATGTCTGTTTTTCCTCAGCCAATGGGGTTTGATTGAGAAGCCTGCTCCCCCTTGTCAACCAGAAATGTGATTAAAGAAGCCTTGTTGAGTCTTCATCAAAAGCGACTCACATATTCCCCTTTTCTAATTCTGCATTCTACAGACGAGGAAATGAAAAGAGAAAATCATCTTCTTTGAGTTGGAGCCATTCAATCCGAGATTGAAATTCTTGGGTTTGAACTTTTGCTACTTGTACTTTGTCCTTTCAACAGTGGAAGTGCTGAATATTACTCTGCACAAAGCCAATGACAGGATTTGAATGATTTATTCATGTCGATTTAAGAAATGAGCTGTGACTCGACACTTCCTTTATATTTTAATCTTGGCGGTTATCACTTCAAATTGTCTTATAGAGCTTTTAACAGATAATAACGTCTTCTTCGATCCTGACAAGTCTCTTGATTTGGATCAATACACAGAAAAACAGTTTACCTAAATCACAGAATAGTGGAACAAATACACAATAACCTCCTGCAGCTGTTTTAAATATATTTCTCCACAACCAAATATCTTCTCGAAAGCTTTTTTCCTTTCATATGGGAACATTAACTCTCATTAAAAAAACATTCCAGCAGCTTTTATTCCTTATCTCTGTCAGGTAATTCCACTAACTGTAAAAAAAAAGAAGCTCTCACTAATATAAAGTTCCTCGGCAGGCAATATATAATCACTACACAGTGAAATAAAGCCCCCACAGTCAGTTTCACACAATTCTTTAGAATTAATATCACGAGGGGTTTCTTTGTTTTTGAATATTAGGAGACTTGAAAAGGAACAACACATTAAAAAGAATGGAAAATATTTGCCTTAGGTAAATTCCTACTTGCACAAGTTTATAAATACCACAGTGAACCTAATATTTATCTCCATTTCTGGGACTAATTTAGATGATATGTCAGATTTTTAGGTTCATATTTGGCTTTAAAGATATAGAGAATGCAGGTTTGCTAGTTGCTCTGTGAGGTTGTACTAGTCACAGTGGTGCTTTGAGATAAATGCAAGCAAGCTAACATGTTACTCTGCCTTCAAATGGGACTCATAAACCATAAATACCACATGAGAAGTCATGTACATGAATTACTTTGTGTACTTTTGGTGTGAGATGTGATACCAACACTGCTATGCAGTGGCAACATGGACTCCAAAAGACTCTTTGTTGTTCAAAGCTAATTTATTCATGTTACTATCAGCATCTAGAAACTACAGAAGCTAAAAGTTTACCAAGCTAATGAGGGGAAAACATAATGTAGATAAAGACATAATGAAAAGAGGATTCAGTCGTATTAAAATTACAAAGAAAAACATTTGAAACAACAACATAATAACTTTCATCCACCAAAATATGAACTTCAATGGTTTAATTAATCGCTAGTAAACATGTTGCTCATAAACTATTAGCTTTTGGAAAATTTCTACTTTTAAGGCTGTGAATACCAATTGAAGGAGCATTCATGTGGCCTTTACCTCTTAACATGACACTAAACACTTCCTCATTTGAAGGGCAGATTTATTGAGTGGGTTATCATGCTAACAATTTCTCATTTGAGCTAAACAGAGGTTGACATAGGAGTGTCATTAACTAAAGTTACCCAGAAGAGAGCACAGGTGCTTGTACCAGTGGTTATGGCAATCCATTCAAGGGTTGTAAAGACAGCTCAGTGGATCTAGTTCAAAAGTATATTCATCTTTTACAAAATTAGGTAAGTGGATAACAGTCACTAACCACAAAGCACTCAGAGAGCACAGACCTCTGCCAGGGCATAATCAGACTGTGCTGTTGTTGAACACTGCTGCCCTCTTGTGGTGAAATGGAAACACTTTCTTGTTTAAACATTTATATATCAATCAGATAAATAGGATTTTTTTGTTTGATTGTTTGACTTTTGGACAGGATTTTATTCTCTGACCTTGCCCAGAATTGAAGTGTTTGTTCCTTGGGTAATACCCTGTATTTCAAAAAAGTCTTCCACAATGTTGCTAACAACTCCACAGAGACAGACAAACGTAGGCAAAAATGTAACCTCCTTAGTGGAGGTGATAAGTGAGAGCTCTAATCTGCTGGTGGTGCCAAAAAAAGGTCAGGATCATGAATGTCTGCTCAAATTTATGGTAATCCATCTGATATTTGTTGATATTTCAGTCTGGATCAAAGCGGTTGACAGACAGACATTATTATAGCAGCGTATGTAGAATCTCAGACTCTGCAAAGATTGGAAGGGGGAGAACAACTCTGAAGTATATTCTGGAGCTTGAACAGTAATCAATAAACTCCTGAAATCAATCCAAATCAAATTGTAGCCAGCGTTGTGATGCTAAAAATGATGTAATGTGACCTGTGTTCCTGGTTCGAGTTCAAAGTTCAGCTGCATTCTTTACTAGTTGGAGCCTGTTGAGGGATTTCTGATTTACAACCTTTAAAATATTAACGCATTAGTCCAGACATGATGAGACAAAGTCAAGCAGAGCAACTTCTACATGTTTAAAACATATAACTGGGTAAATACTTTCAGATAATAAAAACAGGACCCAACACACTTGCTGATAATTGGACTGAAATGGAAAAAAAAGAATTCAAAGTATAAAAAGCTTGAATTGTCTCCGAGCCCACACAGCTTTGACAAACAAAAGACTGTGGAGAATCTATATTGTTAGTTTTAATGACCATCCTCAATTAGAACAACTATAGCTCTGCTGTGACAGCATTACTGCCAGTTAACTGGAATATGTGACAGTCCCAGAGAAAGTGTGAAAGCACTTAAAGCATTTTTTCATCACAGAGATGTTCCAGTGTTGCATCATGTATGTGCTGTACTTGCTCTTCTTTTTGCCTGTGATGATATCATCTTCCTTTTTAGTTTCTCATGGTGTATTTCATAAGACTTGGGATCAGCACATACTGAAGAAAGGTGGAATTTCTCATTTATTTAAGTCTTTACTGAAATAACCTCATGCTGCCTCATGCAAAAGGCATACGAGCTCAAAGAAAAGCCTGAAATTGCACTTTATGTAACACATTTGAGGATTTCAATGGCGTTTTCATCATTCCAGTGAAAAATACTGCAGTGCACTTTGCCTTGATCATTTACACTAACGTGGGACAAATACATTTAGTTTCTGATTTTTTTTCAGGGTTGTAGGTAGGCGAGGGACATACTGAAAAGACAAAGAATAAATTATTTTCCTAGTTACTCTTTGAAATAAAAATATAATCAGAATCAGCCTTTATAAGCCAAATATGTTCATCTTCAGTTTCTAGTATTCTCACACACAGTGCCAACAACAAAGGTACAGGAAGATACACAAAGAAGTGCTGCAGAAACAAAGACAGCAAAGCTAAACAAAGACAAGCAAGGGCAAGAATAATAGTCAGTGGAAGGAGAAAAGAAAACACAAACCCACGCAAATGTGGAGAACTTGGAAACTTTGCACCGAAACTCAACAATTTAAGGATAATGAGGGAGTGACATTAAAAACACTGGGAGACAGGAATCAATCACACATCATGTAGGCACAGGAAAGCTGTTGGAAGCCAGAATATGTCTACAGGATTTTGCCACTGCTTTTCCCACAATAGCAATTTTGCAAAGTCACTATGATGGTTACCACACTGATCACATTCCCTCACAAATGAAGCGATGCTGCGACAAAATTTTGTGAGGTCCATTTCAGCCACAAGTTCCTTCTCCCACTGTAGGATTTACAATTATGCAACATAGCGTCATGATAAATCTTAATTTATCACCACACTTTTTTTTTTTATCTCACTGGTATCAAGCGTCACATAGTGAGACTTTTCAAATGCAGAGATACAATAAGCAGGGCTTCCTGGCTCAAACAAAGTGAATAATGCATTACAGTGAGAGACAGCAGTGAGATGTAAGGCAATACATATTAATAGTATCAGGATGCTGTGGATGATATGTCATGCCTCCTAAAGTGCCATAAGAATGTGGGTGAGTAAAACACAATTTATTTTTTAAAATTTACCTAATCAAGTATTACTTTGTGGCAATTTCATTATTCTTACTCTTTCTTAGAGGTCCTTTAATTACAGCATCATGAAGTGGTTTTGCCTTTACACCATCCATAACACATCCTGCTTTATGAACTGGACACAGGTATACACGAACTCACTTGCAAATAATATATTTTTTTGTTTGTGTCAACTAGCTTGTGTATGTATTTTTGACATTAAAGGAATTTAAATACCTAAAAATACTTTTGTCCCCCTATAATCTCAGATAGCACTCATTTCAGTTGGCACATTGAGATCTGGAATTTATCAACCGCATTGCTGTACAGACTGGTTTTAGTTACATGTTCCAAAGGGACACACTGGGATTGGAACATTGTTGTGTTCTTAATGAAATAATTTACAACAGATTTTGAAGCTCAATGCTCTCCTGATTTCTAAGTAAGTACAGATTTAGTGATAAGGCTCTTCAAACTCTTGCTAATGCAACAGTGCTTTTGATTAACAATTACAGCTAATGATTTTTTTGTTTGTTGTTGTTAAGATTTTTATTCTTTTATTTCTAGTTATCTTACATTATTTTATTGCTGCCTATTGCCGTTTTAAAAATTCTGTGTGATGTAAAGTCAACACAATAATCTTTTTTTTTTACTATATTATTATATCATATGAAATGACATTATTTTATCATTTATTTTTCGTATTCATAAACGTTGTAATATATTGTTCTATACAAGCTGCATTAAATATTGTTGGCGTTTTCCTTGTTACCAAACAAGAAAGAGACATTTTTAACATAGTGGTAAGGTTTATTTATTCTTATTTTTTTATATTTCAGTTTTCATTGTCCTACATAGTGAGACTCCCCATACTTCAACACAAAGCACTAACAAAAACAAACGCTTGACTCCAGCCGGCTAATTTGATTGGTTGGTACATATCCGCGAGATCTCATAATTTCCCGCGATACCACAGATTCTTCCCCAGTGAGAAGCAGACGCTGGACTGTATTCAGTCGCTGTTGTGGCTGGGAGGCAACACAGTCAGTCAGTGTGTCTTTGGTTGACCGTCATTCAGCCTGAGGTGAAACTGGAGTCGTTTAAACTGACCCACTCGCCGAAAACTAAAACTACTGGCTCCCCTGAACCAAGCCCGGCTCTGCAGGACACCTTTAATCCAGCAGGTGAGGTTGTTATCTTTACGTCCCATTGGATCCCTCCGTCCAGACTCTCATGCAGAGCTAGCTGATATTTTCACAGTTGAGTTTCACATCAGCAACATTTAAATCCCACCAGGCGTCGCTTCCACTTGTGTCACATCTCAAGTTGCAGTCGCGAAACACTTTACGGGTTAAATCTTTTTTGTTTCCAACACACAGCCTGTCGGGTGGTGTTAACGGAACAGGAGAGGGGGGAATGCAGGAACTTCAAAGCTCTCTGTCGACTCTGTCTCTGGAATGCATATCCCTGTTAGCTTGTATGCTAACGATACATCTGCTTAGTATAAAGTGGCTTGGCTGGATCACTAGCTAGCTGGCTAGGTCGCCTGCCAGCTCAACACAGTAATAATCAGTTTGTACAGTGCTGTCCTGTCGGGGTGGATGTGATGAGGTGGCTGCACGAGGAAGCCATGACAGGCTTTCTTTTTGTGAATGAAACTGACAAACTTAAACTTGTGCCACTGGTTAGCTAACGTCCAGACATCTCTGTGTTTATTAGGACAGATTGCCAGTTGGTTTCTAGTGTGTTAAAGTACTGCTGTAACCCGCAATCTGTTGCAGCAGAATAGTCAGTGTTTTACTGCTGGGTTGCTCTGGTGTTACAGGACAGTCTCTCTTTTTAATGTGCAGTAACTTCTCAATCCTCAAAGATTTGCACCCCACCCACAAGCAGCCACACACTCCTGCAGCTGTCCTGTTATTACCGCCTGCAGGTAAACGACCACTTATTTCTGCAGTATAATCAGAGATGCAGGAGTATTAACTTAACCCTTTTTAGTGGTCAGGTCCTGTCTGTCTGTACCATCCTTCTCAGCCTAATCCCTCTCTGTTGTGGTGGCTACACAGCTGTTAACAGTACGCATTGTCAAGGATCTTCTTTAGTTGGTATTAGCCTATTTTGAGGCTAGTGACATGTGTCCCTATCCTCCTTATTGTCTAGCAGAGTAGATAAGACAGAATTGTACTCATGCTGTTGGAAGTTGTTGCAGTGATTATATATAGTAAAATAAAAGTGAACATTGCAAGTAAGAGATGGATAAATTGGTCATGCATTAAGGAGCTCATAAGTAATATGCTTGTACAACAGATAAACTTTTTCTTTACTTATAAAAATTGTATCTTTGTCACATTTTACAACCAAATTTGAAATGTTAATGTTCAATATAACTGTAAAAAGAGAAAGAAAATAACCTCATACTACGATCAAGACATTTTCTACATGTTTGAATTTTCAGATTCGGTCAGACTCTTGTGTTGTATAAATGTACAATTTAAAAAACGTCCTTGGCAGAATGTTGTGCATGCCACATAACTGCAATGTCCCTGGTTTAATTCAGGCTAGGGATCAGTGTTGGACAGCATACCCCTCTCTCTCAGCCTGTATTTCCACTGTCGGCTATCAAATAATGATTAAAAACTCCCAAAACAGATTAAAACCAAACAATATGAACAGAAACACCCAAAATAAAATAGGTTTAACCAAGTAAAAGAAATTGAAGCGATGTTAGTTGAAAAGTGGTTCAATATATTTATCTGCATTCACCCAACTATATTACAACGTAAAATCTTAAACAGGTCATTTAAGTTACAGTGTCAGAAATCACAAATACAGTATTGATTTTTTTAAAAAAATGTATAAACCAAACCACTGAATGGACCATGACAGGGGCTCACAAAGCAAGAAGGAAAAAGCAATGGGAAAACAGCAGGAGTATGAATAGAAACAGTGAACTGAGTTAGAAAGGTATGATAATAGATGCTCAGTGATGGTGTCCAGCAGTGAGAGAGGTGAACAATAAAAAAGACAATTGAGCAAGAGACAATTTGGCTTACAGAAAAATAAACACATTATATTTTTGATTGGAAGACATTATTTGAACATTTGTCCACCTTCGGTCTACAATGTGTCTTATGGAATTTTACTTCTCGTGGATGTGTGACCTTCACTGAGAAGAACAATGAGCCAAAACATTACGACCACTTCTGTCTAATACGTTGATGGGCCTGTGCTCACAACCAGAATAGCTCTGACCCACTACAGTGTGGACTCAGTTAGACCCTCATTCATCTCAGCATGAAGTGGTCATAATGTTTTGGCTGATGGGTGTGTGCTCAGAGTTTGACACAGGAAGTCTGCTTTCAGGTTGCTGCTGGAAGTTTCTCTGAACTCGCATAAAATGTGAGTTGAAGGCTGGATTTTTTTTGGTTTTAATCCAGTCCTGGCATCTTACACAATGCATTGCGGTGACATTGAGAACAGACTTCTGTCAGTGATGTAGGACACATCTTCTATCAGCAGCTGAACCTTTGAAATGAAAAATATTTGCATATTCATAGATTCTCAATTTTTCACCAAGGGAGGAGGCGTAGATGTCATTTTAAGAATCTTAAGCAGGTAATTTAACTTTTTTAGTGGTAAAACCCTATTAGACATAAATTATTATTCAAAGCAGAGCATTTTTGTATAATATATATTTATATATTTGAATATGTCTGCAGGGGATTTTTAACAGCTTGGAAGATTAAAAAAAATGAGAGTGCTCCATCGGCCAGTCGTAAAACATAAATGCATTATGTATACATTACATTTTTTTTGTAGTACTTGGTTTGTTCAGAAAATATGTTAAATTATTACAATAAGTATTCATCAAGCACATTTTAAAAACAATGTGCTTCAAATAGAACAATTGAGCAGAGAGCAAATCAAACTCAACCGTGAAAAGTTAAGCTCAGATTTACAGGGAAATATTAAAATGATTATTAATAGAAACCTGAGATATGTACAGTGACATTTTACAGTTTACTAATCAGCTTATCATCGTTCTTAAATGAGCTCAGATCTTGTCCTGGAATTTGTTGTTCAACATGTTCACCAATACTGAAATATCTGGAATAAGCAAATATTGGCCGATATATCTGCCTGGTTGATTTATGGCTGGAGCTCCACTCTCATTGATCTAGTATGCAGTCATACTTGGTTATTCCATTCATTTGTGTGAAAGTGAGGATTTTCTTTAACGGAAATTAAAGTCCACTTATCTAAATGTAAATCAGGCCTATGGCATACAACCTGATTTACATTTAGATCAGTGTACTTGAAAACATTAACATGATGCTTATGTATATTCCCACAAGTGTTTATTGCGATGAAAGTAAAACTGAAAACATTTCTCCAACACACATATGATTTAATTCTTTAAATCTTTGCTGGTCTGCACTTTGCACGGTTTTCTGAAAGTGTGAATTCCTCACAAGTGTTGTGGCCTTGTCATGTGTCCTTAACACAACAGATGTGACCTCATGTCTGTGCCAACAACAAGCCAGTTGAATGGAAGAAGTGAGTAGAAGTGCTTTGCTTTTATAATTGGTCATCGAAGGTCACTTTTTAAATTGCAGTTGTGTTGTGCTGAAGGTCTGTGCAGACTGTCATGACTGGGATTTTTTTTTTTTTTATGCCAAACTACACCACAGCCTACAGCAAGTAGTGTGTTTTATGATGGTGACTCATGACCAAGAGTCTTTAATGCTTCCATTTTGTTCAAGAGCCAGCTGCAACAGGTCCGAGTGTGTTTTACATCATTCCTACTCATCAATACATGTTCAAAATAATAATAATAGTAATAACTAGAAAAGCACTTGGAGAGCGCAGACCTCCGCCAAGCACAACATTTCCTCCCATATTGTGACTTCCTCCAAAGATATTACTAGTATTAGTCTTGTGTTTATTTATATCAATATTAGTTCCACAGCGTTGTGGCTGTTTAAAGATGTCTGTTGCATGTTTCTAGCTTCATTTGTTTTTTTTATGATGCAAGTATCAAAGATCGATTTTTTTTTCATATTCTGGATCATATTATTTGAAATTAATCCTTTATCCGGATTAATCTTTGATATATTGTAGACCATGTTAGAAACTTGTCCTGTATTTTTTTTCAAAGTGTCTTGACCATTTTTGGTGGAGTCATATGCATAAATGTGGCATATGGTCCTATCTCCCAATGTTAAAGAATCCTTCAAAAAATTCCTGGATCCAGACGGTGATCCTGATCACTTCCAAAATCTAATCATTTGTTCCTTATCCCCATCTGGACAATCCCTGAAAATTTCATCCAAATCCGTCTGTAACTTTTAGA
>OOFC01011959.1:5870-26959 GCA_900323345.1 Pseudochromis fuscus
AGTTTCAGAGGCCGGCGACACCTTCCCAGGAGCCTCAGCCGGCGCCTCCACAGCCCACCAAATCTGCCCACCTCCCCACAACATACCAGGATCCACACCTTTTCTTAGCGCCACTCCACTCCGGGTGTACTCCCTCAAAAGAGCCCACGCTGCCAAAAGCTCACAGCCACACCACAGACTTCCCTAAATGACCTTTACCCCCCTCCCAACGATTTAAAACTGTGTCAATCAGGAAGCATTTCAACTTAAATTATTCTTTTTTTTAATCTTTAAATGTTGGTCAAGATGTTTCCAGATGTTTTTTGTTTCCAGCCAAAGTATCTCATTGAACAGGACTGTGTAATACAAACACTGGAACTCTGTCCTGGCGTGTGATGATGTGAAGAAGCTGTTATTTCTTAGACTGACATTAATGTATGAGACAAGTTTTTAATTTGCATTTGAAGTTTTTGCTTTAAACGTATTTAATTGAATATTATTAGAGTTAATAGAAGAAATGCAAATTATTGAAATATAATTATTCTGGAAGCATGATACTGATGTTATTCTGCTTAGTTAGTTTCAGTGGCAGAGGCATGTAGACAACTGTACCTTCAGGATAATGTGGATTCTGTTTGACTATATTGAATATATGGGATTTCTAGATAAGACAGGTTAATTATGAAGTTTTTCTGTTAAATCACAGAGAACACATTTGCCAACATTCAGTTATCTAAAATACTAAAACCTCTTCATCAGCTTCATAAGTTGCACTTGCTTTATTTATATGCTGTGTGTTTTTTTAAATGAGGCTCTGTTCTTACTGTTTTTTGATAATTTATTTATTTTCTTAAGACTGAGCTGAACATATGAACAGGTTTGTAAGTAGTGATGAGTATTTATGACCTAAGGAACGACAGAATTACAGCTAATGCACTTGGCAATAATCTTTTCTTCACATTTGGAGTGTGTGTGCAGACTTTGGATGTAAATACTATGTTGGTGGTAAAGCTGGGGTTATGTGAATGCTGTCACTCATTCTTCATTTGATTAAAATGCAGTCTTTTTTAGTTTTAGCAGGTTAATGTCAGTAGGCTGATGATGTAGGCACCGTTGTAGAGGGTTACTGTGGTTTATATTCACTTTTCAGAGTGTGGTTCTGGGGTCTACTCACAAAACCTATAGAATGAAGATTCCGACAAATTTTGTCCTTGAAGGAGGTTAATAAATCTTAGATTGATAGATCATCTAAATCTCAAAGAGGCCTTTGTTCTGTTGTCAACTACAAGTCAAGGAAGTGATGATGATGTGCTGCCTTTGCTCCACCACTGACTACGTCTTAGTGCCTTGTACTGTATAACGTCAGCCTCATTTAAAGCTGGAACATTTACTTGTCAAGCAGCTGTGGTGTATCTTGTGAGTGTGTGTGTGTATTTTTGTTTTCTATTTTAATTATTTATAAAACATATTGCTCACATGATGCTTTTGGAGTTGTACATTTTGCATGTCATCTGGAAGTAAAGAGTTATACTCGTATATACATTAAATTATGCCTTTTTAAAAAAATCTTAGATCCTGCTTAAGAAGGAATGAGTCTTTCGGAAAAGTGGTGTTCACTCAAAACTGTTTTGTTTCTAGTTCTGTCTCTGGTTATTATTGCATAATATTGATCAAATTATGCCTTTTCATATTTATATAGGTGCCATTCAGGAAGGAGAAAGGCTATTTTTACCTGTGTTGATACAGCCTTAGCTTAATAAATGGAAAGCACTTTGTATGCATAAAGTTTAGCTCTGAGAAAATAAATATTCACAACTGAGAAGCAGCTATCACAGGACCTGCTGCTAAGTTGTTTGCTGACTTTCCTCTGGCCAGATGTGCTGGAATGTATTATCTGTAAAAATTCACAATCGATTACCAAAGTGTCTGTGGGAGACCAAGTGCTTTTTAGATATTTTGCTTTTTTTCAGCTAATATGTTTTAGCATAAATATTCTCCTGATCTTTGGTACATGTACTTCCTAGCTATCAGACAGAATTTTTCAAAATTGTGATAACCCCCAAAACTTGTATTATTTATCAAAAGCTTTTTTAGAATATGGAAAGAAAAAATCAGGAATATGCTGAATCCTCCATCAGTAACGTTCCTAGTTTTTATTATATTTTTTACTAATAATTTTCAGATGTTTCACAATTTTTTTATAATGAAATTGACAGAAAACCTCAATCGATATAGAGACGTTTGCGCCTACATTAGTTTTGTAGTTACAGTTTGTGGCCACCGGCGGCAGCACTGAGCACCACTGAAGAAGAAACGATGGCGCCATCTTGGATCTAGTAAAGTCAATTTAGCGACAGACGAACTTTTTTTGTCGGACCAAGTTTTAATTGCTTTCCATGGTTTACACAAGTTAATATGAATTCCTCTGAAATATAGCGAATATTTTTCTCTCAGAGGGGTCATTGTTTTCAGATATTTTGTTATGCTAGCTAATTGTAGCTAAAGGACAGCTGTTAGGCTATGGTAGTCTTGCCACAAGGGAAGCTGAAAGTTGATCCCCAAATTTTAATTTCTTTTATTGTGAAAATAATCGGGCAAACACCCACTTTTCCTCTGACCACCACCTGCCTTCGACTGCATTAACTGAGCTGAAGGTAACCACTCACTCTCCCAAACCACCTGTGCTAACAGTAATGTCGGGGTAGAACTTTGAAAGGCTCGGTCAGTGACAGCGCAGTGTCTCCTCAGATCCAGAACTACAGAGAACCTTCATGGAGCAGGTTCTGGAAGAAAACACCACGGCTGTGACTCCCGCCTCAACACCAGACTGAATGATGCATATCTGGAGATAACCTACTGACTCTGACAAGCCCCTTAAACTTTGCTCATTTGCTTCATGAGGTTGAGTTTTTAGGTTTCAGGTGAAATATCTCAGCAATTTTCCAAAGATCATACAATTTAGTACAAATACTCATGTCCCCATCAACATAAAATTGAATGACTTTTCTGACTCTCCATGTTACACAATTGAATGTCAGTCTAGTCTACAACTAAAGATTCCTGTTCTCTGCTGTACTGTATTTTAGTGCTAAGAAGTAAATGTTTGTGCTCTAACCGATTGACCTCACAGTGAACATAGTAAACATTACACCTGGTAAACAGCAGCATGTCAGCATGTTGACGTTCACAATTAGCTCAAAGCACTGCTGTGCCTCAGGACAGCTTCATATAAATGACAGTGCAGTTGCGGACTCTTAGTCTTGTACTGATAAAACAACTCTGAATATAACATGTCTTTTAAAAATATTAGTCTTCAGATGTGATGGATCTGTTTTATCCTACATGCAGTGCAGAAAAAGATATTTTTTTTCTAGTTTTGTACTTATAGTACTTGCAAGTACAGTCTTTGGTTTACAGTAGTTCAAACTGATGTCTGAATGTCACTGTCATTACACCTTTAAGAGAGTTGTGTTTCAATAGTGTATAACAGATGTTGCGTTTCAGTGTATGGAGCAAAATCAGTGGGTTGTTATATTAAAACAATAGTGGGGTTTTTTTCTAGCTGAAAATTATTTTTGTCTAGTAAATTTCTGTTGTCTGTCAGCTTGGTGAAGATACTTTGTGTACATTTCTATAATGGTGAGTTCAGGTTTATCTGGGACTATTAACAGTTCCCTGTTTTTGACCATCTAAGTACCGTATTTTCCGGACTATAAGCCGCTACTTTTTTCCGACGCTTTGAACTTAAACACCGGTGTGGCTCATGTATCGGCGGCACGAAGCTCGTCGGCTTTTCACAAGCTAGCAAGCTCCGTGCCGCCGATACATTTAGCCTCGTCACATCAGACCCGGTCAGAGTGGACCACATGAAACTGTTCAAATTCAATAGCAGCTTATAGACAGGTGCGCTAGATAGTCCGGAAAGTACGGTAGTTAGTCCAACATATTAAAGAAAAATTGTAATACAGATACTTTCTGTTGTTTGTCCAGATTCCCCTACAGTTCACATTCTCCTCTTACCCAAACTGCCAGAGATGGAAAAATTGCAGTTACATCCCGTGTACATTAGAAAGTAAAGAAATAACAGGATTAATTTAGCCCACTGCCAACTGGGACAGGCTCCAGCTCCCCATGACCTTTATGGGGTAAGTAGGTAGAAGCTGGATGGATGGATGAAATGTAAAAAAAATAAATAAATAAATCCCTAAGGTAAAAAGGGGAGTCTATAAAGTACTCGGTGAAGATGAAGCTTAACATCTGTTGCACCTTTCTTCTCCTCCTCCTCCTCACTTCTCTGGTGGTCAGGATTTTATGTGCTCGCCACTGTGGTCCAGGTTAAATTACATTCCCGGTCATGGAGCCCATTTTTGGTCTGTCTGTGGCTCAGCTGGTAGAGCGGTCATCCACAAATTGTAAGGTTTGGGGTTCAATCCCTGGCCCTGGCTGTTAAAGTGTCCCTTGGCAAGACACTGAACCCTAAGCTGTAGCAAATAGGATTTCACTGCATGCTGTACAGCGTATTATTGTGTATGTGATGAAATAAAGACACTTACATTTTTCCTTTATTGATCTCTACCATGTTTTTATAAAAACATTACTCATTTATTTATTTGAAGGCTTTATTTTGAAGATGTGTAATTAAAACAAAAGAAACAAAGAAACAAATTAGAAAGAAAACAAAATGACAAAGAAACAGTGAAAAACAACACAAACAGTATTAACTATGACATGTTTGAAAAGGAGTAGGGTGAAGCATGAGCTTGTTTTTTTCTACCCCTTTCTCCACTACCCCGCCCTTAACAATTAGTCCCCCATATACATATATATTTTTACATATATACATAATTGCAAATAAAAGGAATACACAGCAATGATAATGTAGGACCAACACAACCAGAATGTTTCAAGCTAAACAAACAGTGTAACTCAGTATAACCAAACCCTTAAAGGTGTTTTTCTCTGTCAATATTTTGCAGAAGAGGAGTTGTCATCCTTTGAGTATGAAGTGAACTTTCACACCTGACCTAATATCTCATAGAGTAAGAGTCATTCGGTGTCAAATAAACCAAGAATTTCCCTTGACCTCTCAGATTTTTTTCAAATTTTTGGGAATAATTGAGACCCAGGAGTAATGGCCAGAAATGGAAATTCTTTATGCTCTATGACTCTTAATTATCAAGATACATGATAACAAAGTTTAAGCTAATTAGCGATTATTCTGGTGTTATTTTGAAGCTCATTCCCAGCCCTTTGGCACCATGTATGTTTCACTGTCATGTTACACAACACATTGTAACAACAGGTGTAAATGCAAACATCTGCAGGTTGGATGCAGATCATGCAGAAAATGTATCCAGGTGCAGATCGTTTGTAGGGGATGGACCTATGCAGTTAAGGAAACTCAAACTCAAAATAAGCATCTATTTAAATAAGAAATTGACTCTGGAGAGAGATAAGAATTAGGATCAGAAAATTAAATACAAAATATATGTCTCCAGTTTTGCTTTTAACTGAAGAACAAGTGATAAATAGTCAGATGGTCTTATAAACAATATCACTGACATGTTGTTGTGGGTGTTTGGTAGTATTATTTTTCCATCTGTTTTAACTAATTTCTTCTCGAAAACACTCACTGAACAGATGAGTAAAGGAATGTTTTACAGTGTTAGTTTACTTTTTCATGATTTTCTTGTGTGACAAAACCAGGATGTTGAGTGTTGAGCAGGATCATCCTGATGACATGCTTGGGGAGTGATGACAAAGTGATGACAGCCTCTTAGCAGCTGTGCTAACACAATCCATCCTGGGTCTGTTTCACCTGTTTTTATCTAAATAAATAAATAAACACTTCCAGTGCAGAGCATTCTGTATTTATTTCAAACAGTGAACAATCATCTGTGTATTACAGCGATGTCTGGCTCAGACATTAGAAAATGTTAGGCTGACTCATGTAAAAATCAGGTTGTTGTTGTACACACACACACAGTGTTGTTAGTTAGTATGTATTACCGACGTTATGTAGTAAAATAGCACGCACGTTATCAACTATTGAAGTTACCCAGGTTGCTATGGTTTTTCAGTGGTCCAATCAAATTTCTCCAAAGCTTTTGTCCTGCATACAAATCCTGTTGTTTGCCACAAATACATCATGGCACAGAAGTTAGATACACTAGAAACGCTGTTTCACATGGACTTTAAAGACTAATCAGAAGTCATGAAGTGATCAGAAGAATGAAGCTAACGTGATGTCACCCATTAGTTTGTGGCCTCACATTTTGAAGTCAGGAGTTTGGGGTTAGAGCGTTGCCATGTTGGTTGTTTGGAGTCAGAAGTGACCATATTTGAATATGAAGAGAGGAGTCGGGAGGCTGTCAGTCAAACTAACCACACCCTAAATATTCCACTTTTTTAATCTACTTAATTATGATTTATTTTCAGATGGACCACCAGATCATTGATAACAATTGAAAACTGGTGACATCAGAATGATTCATGGGAAAACTGAGCGTTTCATGACTTAAAATGAGTATCTAGTGGCCAGTCAGAGTATTGCCCTTTTTTGCACTACCACGTTGACTTCTTTTTTGAGACCCGACTGCTTCGTCCATTTCTATATACAGTCTATGATTTGGTGGAAAGTGCATTTGTTGAAGTACTTTTTACTCCACTACCTTAATTAGACATGTATAGTTCACTTTCCAAATAAAATAAAATTTGATAAAATGTATGAATTATTTAAACCTAGCCGCACTTCTGTGAGTGACTGTGTGATTACTAGAGCTCTTCACAGGCCTATCATTTTTTACAGGTTAAGGACACAGTGCGGTGCATTAAAGAACATGCATGCACAGAATGTGTAGTTGCCATATTGTTTACAGAACATAAAAGTCAGAGCCAATAAACAACTTATTAGAATGTGTAAGCACAACTGTGTGATCAGTAAAACACACACTTCAGGCCTCTGCACTAGAAACACCAGAGGACCTTATATAAGCACTGCGCTTTCCACTTAGCAACATCCTGCTGCTTCTTCACTGATTGCAAGGTAAGACTTTTCTGTTCCAATGGCTTTCACAGATCTGTCAGTGCACCAAAGTCAGACAATAATGTGCTTCACGTGTAACATCAAAGTACCCATATTAGTTTTTTGTAAGACCTATGTGGAGGTTTTGGAACATGACATTACTTTGAACCTTTTCATAATTATACATCACAAAATTGGTGATGAACTGATGTGGTGCTGCTTTCTGCAGATGGCAACAGGACTTCAGTTGGTCGTGCTCCTCTGTGTGCTGTGGGTCGGAGCACAGGTGGGTGAAATGTGTTCAGTAAAATGTGTCATTTAACTGACTGCCCAACATGGTGTTTCCATCATGACTTAGCACCGGTCATAAAAGTGCAATTTTCAAGATAAACTGACCGATGATGTCTTTCCTTCCACAGGCAGGAAAACGGGACTCAGGTTGATAACTCAAGGCTTTTGACTGATTTTTCTTGAAGATTTTTCAGAAGGACAACAGTTCTCTGACTTTTCATTTTCTGCATGTTTACAGACCCTTGTTGTAAAAGCTGCCCCTCTGGTTGGACTACCTACCGCCAAAACTGCTACAGGTTCTACTACAAGCCGAAAAACTGGGCATATGCAGAGGTCTGTTTTTATGTTGGCACATACACCATTGTGAAGTTAGGAGTTCAGGATAGTTCTGTTCTCTGTCTTCATCCATATGTCTTCATCTGTCTCCCTTTTCCTTTATTCACTTTGCTTTGTCTCCGTCACCAGAGGCTCTGCACTTACATCGGTGGGAACCTGGCTTCCCTCCAAAGCAGGAGAGAGTACCTCTTCATCAGAAGGATGATTTACAGGGTGACTGGCAGCTATAAATCAACTTGGCTGGGTGGTTATGACAGTCCCAAGGTGAGTGTTCATCAACACATCGATGGAGTTCAGTAACCATCCAAAACTAATCATCAACATTGTTCTACATTGTTAGACACGATTAGATGCTTTTTTTGTGATTGTAAATCTTTGCTCCTTTCAGTACCGTGTCTGGCTGTGGAGCGATGGGTCCAGGTTCAAGTTCAGACGCTGGGGCAGGAGGGAGCCCAACAACAAGAAAGATGGAAACAACTGCATGGAGATGAACTACGCAGGTACAAAGTCTTCTGTCACTTAGACGTCAGTTGAAGAAGTTAATTCTCAGCGTTGAACCATCTTGAGTTTGTAGATGTTAATGTGTTGTAACTGAACACCAGTAATTGTATTTTATTCTATTTCTACATGGCTCTTCGACAGCTTTAGTGAATGTAGGATGTCAGTGTGAAACCTTTGAGGAGCTTCAACTCTCTTTAAAAATCTCTCCCTGCAGGAAGAAGCTATGTCAACGATTCCAGATGTCTCAACAAGAAATCCTATGTGTGTAAGAGGAGTATGTAAAGACCCCAAACGTTTGCTGAAACATCACATGACCACTGATGATGTCACTTCCATGAGGATGTCAACCTCCATGACGCCACTGCTGGAAGATATATCAGCAGTTATGAATTGATTATGAATGAATCAATAAACAGATGTATTCTGCTCAGCAATCTGTTTCACTGCTTTATTTGTTATTACCTCATCCATTAACATCAGTATATCTACAAAATAGTTTCAGTTAATCAAGCAATGATTTAAAAAAAAAAATATTATTTCTGTTTCATTTCAAAAAACTTTTCAGATAATAAAACTACTCACTCATATATGAATGAATATATACATAGATATTTATATTTTTCCTCAAATAAAACAAAATAAAACAAAAAATCTGGTGCTCCATTTAAATCTGGGTCTAATAATGGCTGAGGTGTGGTCAAAATCAGAAATCAGGAAGATTTTTTGTTATCATTATACTTAAGTCCAATAAGATTTATTTTCAATTATGTCCAATCAAACAGCAAACCATTAAATAAAAATAAAATGAAAATTTAAAATGAAGATTTCAAGGGTCTCAGCTGGTGAGACACCAGGGTCTTCAAATATTTCACAATAAAAGTCTGGTTAAGAAAGAATGCATTTCTGTCCTCTGAAACAGTAGCAGTGGGATTTTATTTTGATGCTAGACCAAAGGGCGAGGTCCTCCACATCTACGATGACTAATGCCCTGTGTAAACGGCCTCCATGTTTGCTGTGAATTCTAGTCTCTTTCCTCTTGAAAATCTGGGATCGTCCACTCTTTTATTGCCATTTATCAGCAGTCTGCTACACCCTGTTAGCCATAAATCCAGTTCCCACTGGACAGGATCCAGTTGTTTCAGACTTTTGTTGTTTCCCATTAAAATAAAATACAGTTCCTGGTCCAACAGAATAAATACAGGTGCGTCTGAACCACCCAGCATCAGTACCTCTGTTCACCTGCTACAGACACCATGGTGCACCTCAGACTCAGCAGCACACTGTGTGAGTACACAACCCACTACAATCACTGGAGAAAAATAATCACCTGCGGTATTTAAACTTCAGCTGTGTTAAGATAACTGTCATCATCTCAAAGAGACTATGTTTAATATATCTGATGGAGTGGTTTGGATCCTGGATGGGAGTCATTGTTACTGTTACTATCCATACATGTGTGGCATAGGTTGCATTTCTATCTATTGTATTGTATCTTCAATTTGCAAACCTCTGAGAAAATCTGGAAACATCACAAAAAATACACTTGGGAGAAGTTTATTTTGCTACTTTTGTGAAATTGGGCATGTTCAGCAGAGTTATGTCTGAAGTGTCTGAACGAATCAGCTTGCCGACAGGCTCACAACAGGTGTTGGACATCCTGGAGACTTATCATCCAGGAAAGCTTTTCTGGAGAGCTGCTGGAAGTTGACAGGTCTCAACATTTTTTATGACACACTATACTATGACATTTTTTTTTCTGTGGCATTAAAAATTATGAAAACAAAGTTATATACAGTCTCAAATTTGTGAGGGAAAAATTTAATATTGTGTGATTAAAGAAAAAAATTATCATGCTTTAGATCAAACCTAAAAATCTCTGAAATTAGAATTACAAATGTATGAAGAATATAATAAAATATTCTCTCATTAAAATTACAAGTTTAGATCCTTTTAAAAGTGATGATGGTGCCAAATCACCACAGTCAGTTAGATGCATCCTCTGGGGATCACAAGCGTTTTCACCAAAATTGAACTTAATCCATGTAACCGTAAAAATACAAGCGCTGAGATGGCCCCTGCGACCAACAGAGTCATTCCTCCAGTGAATCAGATTTTCAGCATGAGAAGCCATGATATATGACAGTTTAATATGGTGCAATCTGTTTTGACTTAAATACTTCACACACATTGACAAAATAACTCCAGGAGTCCTTGGCCTGCAACCTTGTATAAACCTGCGACTGTGTGCAAAGTGTGTGTTCTTCTATTCTTCTGAATTTGACTTGTGTTTAATTGCATCATAAAAATCTTTGAAATGTTTGCACTTACGGGTTAGATGGGCTTCTTTGTTGAACCAGTGGGTGTATTGAGGGAGTAGGTTACAAATCAAAGTGTACCAAACATATCAGTATGACTTCAATTAGGTCAGAGTGACAGTAACACACAGTTTGGTGAAACAGGGAAAAGTAAAAAAGTGTTTTCTTATAAAACATCTCTTTGGCTAATATTCAATTTGTTTATATTTCAGTGTCGGCAGTAACCTGTTTGCTCACGATAACGGGTAAATACATATCAGTCAGTGTGATATTATAATGTTTACATACTGTATGTACCTTGAACACAAACTTCTGTATCTGTGTTTTTCAGGTGTTTCCCCAGAGACAGTTATCACCTGTGACGGTGGTGAAACTGTCCAACGCCTAAACTGTGGTATGACTCAGTTAAAGTTTGAATGCTTAAACAAACCTTAGACTGTATATAAAAGATGAACGTAGCTACCAGGTCTCAAAAATGAGGCCAGGACAAACGTACATAAAAGAGCAATACCACCAACAGCTACTAGATGCTGGCTCCAAAAAACTACAATTGACTTCAGTTCAAAAATGGTCATTTTCAATCCTGAAATACTCAGCCTATTCATTAGTTATGTAAGTTATAGTAAGTTATTCTGATGCTGTCAGCAAAAGTCAATTCTTCTTAGTGATCTGGTGGTTCATCTGAAAATCATTTCATCATGAAAGTGAATGTAAAGATCCTCAGTAATCCAGGTCATGGTTATCCAAGTAGCATTAAGTACAACTTGGTGAAAATACTTGAAGACGTTTCATCTTTCAATGGAGAGACTTCTTCATTTCTCACTGACTGGTCGGGTGCAGCAGGTTTATCATTAAGTAGATGTTAGGCTTCAAAAGGCAGAATATTTAGGAGCAGGGTTATTTAGTCTCCAATGAGAACAGTGCTGAAGTGCCTAATTAATGTATTTCACAGTATTTTGTCCAGTTTTTACAAATGTTATTAGTTCAGTTACAAAACTAAATGCTAGTAAAGAGATTTTTCATTTAACTTTTACTCGTGAGGGTGTTTTATATTACAATCTGTGACCATTGCTTTTTTATTTGCAGTGATCTGGACTTAGCCTATCGTTATAAAGTTAACCTTTGTTTCCAAAAGGCCACATCTCATTGAGTCACTGATCTATTTATTAGTTCATTGTTCATGGGTTGTTTTCAGGAATCTTCAGATGTTTTCTTGAGCAATTATCAGAAGTGTGACTCTTCTCTGGCAGTGCCATTTGATTACGATTCACCTTCCAACATCTTGAATAAATGTGCCTCCTAACTCACTTCCTGATTAGCTGATTGGCTTGTTGCGCTCCCTTTTCTTGATTGCAAATGATAGCTCAGGGTGAACACTGCAGATTTTATGACTCACGTGTCTTGTTTACTTCCTGCTTCCTAATTAGTTCATAAAACTTTAAATAGTTCCAGAAAGCAGTGGGTGTTTTTATTTTTTCATGACCTACTGTTCTCCACCTTCTTCCGGCATATCTTCCAACAAAAATCCATAAATTGGCTTAATGTTCAGCCACATTGCAATGCAGGTAAGAAGTCTGTAAGCAGTGTATCAAGGCTGTAATATTATGTCAGCAGTAAGCTCCTGATTATGCTCTGGTTCTGCATCAACGTTGACGTCACTGTTGAGTGCAGAAGGCAACAAAACACAGATTTCTATCCACTTGAATATTTCAAAATACATAAGTTAAGTTAAACTTAGTTAAATGAACTGCAAACAATTATTAACACACAACATTAACGTACAGTTTAAAATGTGAAAAACCGTTCACTGTATGATTTAATGGATATTTCCTGTTTGACAGGAAGTGCTTGTATTTTGAAAATCACGCGATGTTGTTAGCTTGATGTGCGAAGCAGCGGCGTAGAAGTCCGCGATTTACCTTTATTCTTTCTGTAAATATAAATTTGACTGGTAAAAGAGTTAAAAGTGAAACACATCTGTAGCTCGTCTTTATTGGAAGCTTCCACTTAACGACACTGATGACGAACGTGCCTGTCGTGGATCTGAGGTTTCTTGGTATCCCTTGTGTGATAGATCGTGGAGTGATCGAAGTGCGGTCAGCTCTCTACGGACGCGCTGACACAGAGACCTGCAGCGAGGGCAGACCCCCACAGCAGCTCACCAACACTAAGTGCTCTCAGCAGGGAACTGTGGACGTTCTCAGGAAAAGGTACACGTCCACCCTCCACATGTACTCAGCATGTGAAATTCACGTGATTCAAGTGTCACTGAGCTGGTTTTATTTTATAACATTGGTGTTTCCTACAGGTGTGATGGCAAGAGAGTGTGTGAACTGAATACAGACGTGGTCCGTACTTCTGATCCCTGCAGGGGCATCTTCAAATATTTGGAGACCAACTACACCTGTTACCCAACAAGTCAGTATTAACTGAGCTAGTCATCCTCTATTCTAATTTTACCTCCTCTGGCTGAGTATTAACTGTTCAAAGTCAGTGTAGTAAATGAGACAGGAGCTGAAGGTACATTATGTCGATGTCCAGTAGGGATAAAACAGAAAGCTCAATGAGTGTGAGACAATCAGTGTTGTTGAGATTGCGATGATGAATGTGTTCCCAGTGTGATTGTTCCTTTAATGTTGTGACATCTAATCTGACTGATGTTGTTTTGACAGATCATGTTGTAATATGTGAACACTCACTGACCAAAATATCCTGTGGTAAGCTCTTTTCTTTTCTTTCTTATTCTTTTTTCTATACATTTTACACTTTTACACAGTCTTTATTACTATTCTGACTTCGTTTCATGTATTTTTTGACTTTAATTTACTTCCACATAAACATAGTTGCACAAACTATTCACACATCAAAATGTTTGACTCTTTAAGGAGATTTTTGCTGACATTCAACAATATTTATGGTGTTTGGTGGTCGTTTTTTAAAATTAAGATATTTTTGGTGCTTTGTGAAATACTCAGCTTGTTTCCTTTCATATATGTATGTATGTATGTATGTATGTATCAATCCTAGTTGTATGTGCATTTTGTAGTTTACAGTTTACAACTCAGTTAAATTGTGGTGTTTGACTTTGTGGTATGCACTGCCTCATAAGGATTGGTCCTTATTTATCTTTCTTATTTATCACTTGTAATGACTTCATGTTGAATGTAAATAAAATGTTTCATTCATTAGTACATTTCTGCTTCTTTGTCAGATGAAGGACAGATCTTAATCGTGTATGGTGCTGATTATGGACGCCGTGATCAGACCACATGTTCTTACAGACGTCCTGCCTCCCAGGTCCAAAATGTCTACTGTTCGAGTCCCACGAGCAAAGTTGCTGAAAGGTATTGTTGGCCTCTGGTTGTTTTGGGTTTTTTTAACTTTAGGTTAAGGGCTAAAATCTCATGAGCAAAAGATGAAAGATTTGGTTCATAGTCTATACTCACTGATTCACTCTGCATCCACAGCTGTACTGGCAAAAACAGCTGTACTATCACAGCAAGTAACTCTGTGTTTGGTGACCCCTGTGTCGGCACGTACAAGTACCTGGAGGTGGCCTACGCCTGTCAGTGTGAGTGACAGTCATGCAGATATTTACAAATACTCTTCTAATAAAACAATAACCAAAAATCATATTTCTCTTTTCTTCCAGATCCTGTGTGAACTCTTCGAAACGCCAGTTGTATCACAACCTCCTGTGGAATGAATCAGCAAAATGTCTCATTGGTCTGTAATGAGGATCAGCGGCAAAAAACACGGGATTTAATCAATAAATCAATAAACCTGATCATACGTATAAGAAAAACCTATATTGATATACTAAATCAAAATAACACTGTACCTCTGATTGTTTTGTCTGTTTCACTTCTATCATCTCAGTTATATTTAGGCTTATATATTACTGCTGTGTTGAAAAGTGTTATACAAATAAACCTTCTGTCTTTTCCTGGTTTGTCTTGAATAAAAACATCTAAATCTATAAATTATATAATTAGACACAGATACTGAGCTTAATTTTGTTATTGACTCAGAATAGACTTTCATTCTTACGGAGCCCCTAATGGGACTTTTGTTTGTTTCATGTCCCTTTAGAGGCATGAAAATTATGTTTTTTGTATCTATTGACTGAGGTACATGACTGGATCTCAGTGTATGAGCCAAATGAAAAAACTAACCTTGAGAAATTGTAGCTGTTGACAATATTTGCAGGAAAATTACTGTATAAACATAAAGATGTGAATGCTCATAAAATACAAATACAAGTGTGTGCCAAAATGACTCTTCAAGGACTATTTTCCAGTCCTGGAAAAGGCTTAGAAATGAAGAGAAACAAGTAAAATGTCCTGAAAACCACTGCGTTCTTTGGGAAATAAATCTGACATCATCATCTTTTGCTCAGTGCAAATTGTGACATCCTTACTCTTCATACTATGACATGCTATTTCATGATTTTTTTTCTTGTGGCATGAGAAATTTATACAAAATAACCCAGATATCCTCAGTGATTAAAATTGCAAATTTACCAGAAGAAAACATGAATACTCTCAATTCAGTTCAGTTTTATATATACAGTGCCAAATCATGACAGCTGGGATAAGCTCCAGCAGACCCCAATGTGAAGATCAGGGGTCTGCAATCCTGGACCTAGAGAGCCACTATCCTGCATGTTTTACATGTGTCCCTCTTCCAACACACCTGATTCAAATGACCAGGCTCATTATCAGGCTTCTGCAGAGCTTGATGATGAGCTGATCGTTTGAATCAGGTGTGTTGGAAGAGGGACACATCTAAAACATGCAGGATAGTGGCTCTCTAGGAACAGAGTAGCAGATCCCTGGTGTAGATAAAACAGGTACAGAAGCTGACTCACTGACAGTGCCAAATCATCAATTGCTTCAAGGCATCATAATTACATCATAAATACATTTCAAATTATATATAAATATAATATAAATAAAATTGTATTTTGGTTATGTAATAAATAGTGAAGGCAGATAACGTTAGACCCGCCTCTAAGGGCGCGGAGGTCACGTGCTGCAGCAGCCCGCACTCACCTGTGTTCAATTATCAAATTGATTAGATAGACTCAGGCTGTAGACTTGCATCATCCACGACCCTATTTAAGAGTCATCTGAGATGACAGGTTTTAGAAATAATTTGTGGTGAATCCGCTGCGTGCTTTGTGCTGCTACAATCTACGGTCTTTCCAAAACTAGCAGAAACATAGAGGTAAGTCAAAGGGTCATATTACTTGACTACATGCACTGGCGTGTTAGCATCATAAGTTATCTTTTAAGGTGCACATGTTGCTAAAGCCCCATTCACACATTACGTGTTCAGTTTTCGCTATGACTAGTAACAGCCAATAGGCATCCATGATGAACCACACTGCACACACTGCTCTTACCTGTTGATGAAGTCCCAGAAACGGAGAAGTCCCCCTTATTCTTTGGTTTATCCTGGTGCAGTTCCTCATTTCAGTACGTATCGGTGAATCCCAGCACTCAATGGGTTTCTGTATACCACGTGACACGAATTTGTTGCTGAAGATAAAGCGACACGACCCGCTGAGAATAGACACAAATTTTCCATGCAAACCATAGATTATAATCTCTATTTTTTTTTTTTTGCCTAAAGGTTGTTGTAATGTGAAAGCTTTGACACAAGTGTATGGGGGGAAAATAAATAAAAATATTACTATCTAGTCCATAAACAAAACTGCATGCTGCATTCTGAAATTGATTACAATTAGGTCTAATAGTGTTTACAGCTAAATAAAATTTAATGTCATCAGTTGTCTTTGTTAGTTTGCTTTGTGGGGTGTAACTGTGCAACAAACAACTTGACTCACAGAATTGTGCCACAGAATAATACAATCACCTTCAGTAACTGATAACAACTTGTGTTCTAGTGTTGGCAGCTTTACCTGCAGCATTTGTAATTAAAATGGCAGCCCTGGGCCGCCTTTGCATTAATCCAAATGTACTTCCAGTCGACTCTTAACCATGGACCACAGTATCAGGGAATGTACTCGTGACAAACTTAATACTTTAAGTACATTTTTAAAGCAACTACTTGTATAAATTTACTTAAGTAAAAAGGTTGATGTGGTACTTTTGAGTTTTATACTAGAGTACATATTTGTCTGTCTGTACTTAAGTAAACAGTTTGGGTACCTTCTCCCCCACTGGCTAAAAGATGCAGAGTGTCAAGTCGCTACATACACAGAATAAATACAAGTGTCTGTTCCAACCAGCATCAGTACCATCGTTCACCTGCTACAGACACCATGGTCCACCTCAGACTCGGCGGCACACTGTGTGAGTACAAAACCCACTACAACTATAGGAGAAACTATAATCACCTGCTGTATTTAAAGTTCATTTGTGTTTAAGATTACTGTCATCTTAAAGTGTTAAATATATCTGATGGTTTGGGTCCTGGATGGGAGTCACTGTTACTGTTATCTATAAGGCACAGGTGGCATTCCCATGTAGCTGTGTAACTTGTCGTCTTGTGCATGTTCAGGTGTCTGGTAAAATTGTGAGCCTGTCAGCAAGCCAGTTTATTCAAACACCCTGGAAGTTCAGAGCTACTGTCCAGTTCTGGAAAACTGCTCAAAATTGAGAGAAACGATATGTTAAAGTATCCAGTTGTCCTGGAAAACTATTGACATTTCTGTCTTTTTGCTGTGTATAAACTGAGACCTCTAGTTTTGTTAAATTAAACAATATACTATGTGTTTAATGTAAAAACTTAATGTGAATATTTTGAGATTAGTCTTTTGAGTTGGCTTTGAATTTGGTCGGACAGTAATGCACAGTTTAAAACAAAAGGGGAAAACTTGCTCTTAACTAAAACTTGTTTGGCTAACTATCTGTTTGTTTCAGTGCTGGCAGCAACCTGTTTGCTCATGATTGCAGGTAAATACATTGTGATGTTTACATGCTGAATGTGACTTGAACACACTGTGGCCTCACTTCTATATTTGTGTCTTTCAGGTGTTTCTTCCGAGACGGTTATCACCTGTGAGGGCAAAACTGTCAACCGCCTAAGTTGTGGTATGACTGTTTCAGTGCTTACACAAATCAGACTGTATATAGAAAGTTGATGTAGCCACCTGGTCTCAAACCTGAAGCCAATACAGAAGTGCAGTACTATCAACAGCCACTAGATGCTGGCTCCAAAAACCAATGACTTCAGTTCAAAATTCATTAAGTTGATACACTTTCCCGCAAGTCATTCTGATGTCATTAGCTCTCATTGCATGATTTGGCGTCTCATTGGTCAGTGACCTCAGGTTCAAAGGTCAGACACACCACCTCATTCCTCCCTCCGTATCAAATATGGTCACTTCTGGCTCCAAACAACCAACATGGTGATGTTTAAATACCAAACTCCTGGCTTCAAAAATGTGAGTCCACAAACTAACAGGTGACATCATGGTGGCTTCATCAATTTCTGTGCACAGTCTATGGTCCATCACTTCATTACAGGCAATGAAACAAACCTGATTAACACATTCATAGAACAAAGTTATGGATTTAAAGATGAGCGCACAAGTCATATGAGGGGACATACCAATTCTAACTGTTGTATATTTGCAGTTTTTAGAAATGTCATGAGTTCAGTTGTGCTCTTGTTCATATTGCTTGACTACACATGAACTTCCAACACCTTTGTTAGATGTTGCCTCCTCAGTCCTTTCCTAATTAGCTGATTGGCTAGTTTCTTTTTAAATTGCAGAAGATGGCTCAGGGTTAACGCATCCTACATGGTCTTAAAACATGTGTTACTAAAATATTACTCTTAAAATGTTATAAAGTGGATTATATGTCACTTCTTGGAGGTTTCTACTGCCTTCAGCATATCTTCTATAAATCCTTAAATTGGCCAAATGTTCACTCACAGTGCATGTGAGTGGTGGTGTATTGTCCATCCAAGGCTGGAAAATCAATGTTAGAAGGCTGTTTTGTGTCTGCACCAAACCCCTGATTATGTTCGGTTTCTGCATCAATGAAGAAGCCACCATATGCATCATGATGTATCTTGGAATTTAGACATTTCCTTATCTCAAATTATTCTGCAGCCCAGAGCTTTGGGTTTTCAGTTGTCTGGTTTTTCTGGCCATTGCAGTGTTAACTTTCTTTCCTGAGCTCTAGTGGATGATGGACTGTCGTGGCTCTGAGGTTTCTTGGTGTCCTCTATGTTGTGACAGAGGGTGGCGTGATCAAGGTGCAGGCAGCTCTGTACGGACGTGCAAACAAGGAGACCTGCAGCGAGGGCAGACTTCCACACCAACTCGCCAACACTCAGTGCTCTCAGAAGGGAGCTCTGGACATCCTCAAGAAAAGGTATGCATCCAATAAAGCCCAAAAGCTCGTTCATGTGACTCAGTCAGCTGGCTTTAGTGTTAAAGTTGTGTTTCCTACAGGTGTGATGGCGAGAAAGCATGTGAAGTGAACACATATGTGGTCCATAATCCTGATCCCTGCAGGGGCATCTACAAATACCTGGAAGTCACCTACACCTGTTATTCAACAAGTAATGTTTCAACATACATCATGTAAAACAACAAAACATGTTCATCTTTGAACTGTAACACACACTTGTGATTGCCAACATTGCATCGTCTCTGTCACTGAGATGATGCAGAGCCAGAGACCAAAATGGAAGAAAGCTATGATACTGTATTAGCAAAGTGTCACAACATCTTCTAAAATGGAAGAAGCTAACATGATGTCACCAGTGAACATCACCATATTTCTTTTCTGGGGACAAAAGTGACCATATTTGGATATGAAATGAGGAGACAGGTCTGACACTTGATCCCGAGGACACTGTCCAATGTGTATGAGACTCACTCAAACTAGCCACACCCACTGGATCACTATGGAGAAATAACTTTAGCAATGACATCAGAGGGACTTGTGGGAAATTGACATTGGCCTAATTTTTTTTTTTTTTTTTTTTTTTTTTTTTTTTAGACCAGGTTGCGTCATCCATTTTATATACCTTCACCATCTACTGTAACTTCAGGTGTTTGTAGAAGATCCTGTTAATGATGTGATGTCTAATCTGATTTGTTTTGACAGACCGTGTTGTCTTGTGTGAAGACTCTTTCACAACACTTTCCTGTGGTAAGTTTTTTTTTTTTTGTTTGTTTTTTTGTCTATACATTTTACAGTTATGGTTGAATATTGTGTATTAGAATTTATTTCACTGTTTTGAAGTAGGATTACTTGATCATTTATTTATTTTTTTCCCTTGTTGAAAAGTCATTCACTCTGTAGAAATCCAAATCTTTATTCTGACAACTTCTGTATATTTTGACCTTCAGTTACTTCCACTTATAGTTACAGAAACATTCACATATAAAAATGTTTGACTCTTTAAAATGATTTTTGGTGACTTCAACATTTTTATACTTAAAATGAGCTTTTGTGTTTCAAAATGTACAGAAGCCCTAAAAGGAAACTTTTTTTTTTTGTTGTCCCTTTTGCTGTGATAATGACACTTTCTGTAGTGTTCTGTAGAGTAATTTCTCATTTTTGAGGAAAAACTTATTATAGGATTTAACATTTTCTCAAACAGTGGCTCACTTATCTATGACTTCACCTCACATTCACTCTGCATTGTTGGCAGTAAATGAATTTTGTAGTTTACATTTTACAATCTGTTCAGTTGCACTTCATGGTGTGCACTGTGTCCCTGTCCTTATTTATCATTCTGTGTAATAACCTCGTAGTGAATGTGACTCATGTTTCATTTATATTCTGTTTTGTCAGATGAGGATCAGACCTTATCAGTGGTCAGTGCTGATTACGGACGGCGTGACCGGACCACGTGTTCTTTCAAACGTCCTGTGAATCAACTCCAAAATGTGAACTGCTTGAGGTCCGGCAAGAGCAAACTCACCGAAAGGTATTGTTGGCCTCTTGTCTATAGGTTGTGGTGTGTGGGTTTTTGTTTGTTTGTATTTTTTTTTTGCTTAACATCTATACTCACTTTGCATCCACAGCTGCAACGGTAAAAGGAGCTGCGCCATCAGAGCGAGTAACTCTGTGTTTGGTGACCCCTGTTACGGCACGTACAAGTACCTGGATGTGGTCTACACCTGTCAGTGTAAATAACAGTTCTGCAGATTCACCAGTACTGCTTCTAAAAGATGACGACAATGAATGAATAAACTCATTTCTGTTGTCTTCCTGATCCTGTGTGAACTCTTTGAAATTGTTGCATCACAACCTCCAACAAAATCTTAACATGTTGATTTTTGGAAAAAACATAAGCTGACCAGTTTAAAAAGCACGGATGCTGAACACTTCAAGTATCTTTTTTTTTTTTTTTTTTTTAAATATGTCAACAAAAATACCTGATGGGTTTCTGTAACCATATGTATGTGGCAGTAACATCTCAGTTTATTCCTTGTCCATTTACTGATGTGTAAGGAATAAACTCAAATATTGAGGTTGGTTTCCACTGATCAAACCAGTCTGTTGGAAAATGTAAATTGAACCCTGACCAATCCCGTACCCATGGGCTTGAAGCTTTAAACATCTTATCGCTTCAGAAATGGTGGATTCAGTTTAACAGTTCAGAGTTGCTGCTTAAATACTGAGCAGTAGAAATACGTGTGTGTG
>OOFC01011964.1:2046-14030 GCA_900323345.1 Pseudochromis fuscus
AAAAGGTGGCTCAAAAAAAATCTAAAAGGATTAAAAAAAAAAAAAAAAAAAGTGCAATATTGTGGCCGTGGATGAAAATTTCATTCGAGGTCCATCTGGAAATCACAGCGTCTCACCTACAGTCTCCACGAGGACAATGTCATATCCCGCCCCCTCACAAAGAACGATGGCCTCATTGGTCGTTCTGGTGACACCACCAAGGGTTCCTGAGGTTGGCGATGGCCTGATAAAAGCATTCATGTCTCTTGAGAGCTCAGTCATACGCGTCTTATCCCCCATCAGAGACCCTGAAAGAAGAAGCATGAGTGAGCTTGTGGCATGATCTCAGTACACAGTGCTGCTTACCACTGGACGATGATTTCAGACTATTTAATACATCAAAACATACACATCATAAAAATACAACTTCACCATTCACTGGAAAACATCCACGTTACCTCCTGTAGTGCAGGAGGACGGGTCCACAGCCAGCACGGCCACTTTATGTCCACGTCCTGTCAACATCTTTCCCACAACTTCAATGAAAGATGACTTCCCTGCTCCAGGGGGACCGGACAGACCTGAGAAATCAACGAAGAGACCAAATTAGCCACAACCCCTGGCACCAAGAACTCATTTTCTCCAACTTCATTTAACTTTAAAACACAAAAGATAAGAAATGTAAAACTAACCCCTACAGGTGTGAACACATAACAGATACAGCAACTGTAATCCATGTGATTTGCATAACAAAGTGTCGAGAGTATGTGTGTGTGCTTTCAGTGAAGGTATATAACACAAGGAAAATTACTTTAACATGAGCATTAGAAGAAAATTTGATGTTTAAAAAAAAAAATCAAAGGAAACAGGTCTGGGTACATAAAACATTTAAAGGAGCAAATGAATTGTTACTGCCAAGATAGATTTCAGCATAAAATACCTAATTACCAAGAATAATATTCTGTTAGACTTAAATGCATTACTTTTGGGTTTTAGGTGAGATCTGAATAAATTCATAAACTTGCCACAAGGTTTCTACATGAAAATTATTCATAAGCCTACAGTGTCACTATAATATCAAATCAACTACCTTGTTTCTATATTAAACAACATAAAAGATGTGGGATTTTTTTTAGTGAGAATCAGCAGACTTCTTGTTTCTACCTTGTGTCAACATTTTTTTATAACTTAATTATTTAGCTATGCAGTGCCTACACATGCAGATTACTTGATAAAGTTGTGTTTGATTTTTTTTTTTTTTTAAAGCCACAAACTAACTGACAAACAGTGAACCTGGAGGAATGTAGTATGTGTGTTTTCTGTACTTGCTGGAGACTTACAGTATAGAAAACGTGGGCAGCAGACAGGCTGATCAATAGCTGCTTATCTTCCAGAACTTTCCCTTGGAACAAAGAACCTTATGAGGAACTCATTTCCTCTACCTACCTTTTAACAAGGGTATAAATTAAGTCCCAGTGAGACTGTTTTGAAACCTCAAACAATCCCTGTGGAGGTGGTGGTACTTTCTGAAGGCTCAGGAACTTTCAGGGTGTAAACTGTTCTGTTTGATCATTTAATCTGGTGTTTTTTCCACCATTTTATAACCTTCATTCTTAGAAAATTTCCAAGTGCAAAAAAAAAGTATTTTGTTAAGGTTTATTGTGTTTCTACACAACAACATGGAGCTACAGAAAAAATCCTGACAGAGGAATAAAAGTCCAGACCTTGTTCAACAGTTAGAAAAAGACAGCTAGCACAAATTTGGACAGTAATCTGCCATGAGAGGATTTATCTTGCAATTTCATTACAGTTGCTATTGTCTTGTAGTAAAATTGAAAGAACCTATAGTCATTTGGACATCGGTTCTGGGCGCAATTGGTGTATTTGAAAGGAGCCTGACAGCAACTTTTTGCCCCAGAGCCACCTATTTGACTAATCCAGCCATAGATGTGTTGACAATATGATTATCCTTTACAGGGGTTGTAATCTTCTGATATTGGCCATAAAAGAGGTTATTAAAGAAATCCTAAACATTTGTACTGACAATACAATAAATGACTGTGTTCCTCTATTTTCAACCAATCAAAATCTTGACCTAGTCTGTATAAAATATGTTAACCAACTCCTTCACACACAACTGGGAGCAATAACAGGGAGCTACCCTTCATGGTGCTGGCCTAACCATAAGCAGCTGTTTGGTCTCAGTGTCTTATCCTGGGAAACTTGTGAACAGGATCCAGGGATCAAACTACACTTGCTGATCCATTTCCTTAATTGACAAAACCCTTCTACCTCTTACAAGAACGTTCTGCATTCACACATGAAGCACACTGTATAAGAGCTTAACCACACACCTACTCTGAAGGCCACTGGCTTCCCTCCATTGTGACTCTCCTGCTCCCTCCTGTAGGCCAGCACCCTCTGCAGCAGCACCTGGGCCAACTCTTTCTTCCTGGGATGCTGCGTCTCCACCAGAGTGATGGACTCAGCCAGAGACGCCCGCTGTCCTCCAATCAGCCCCTCATACAGTTTATTCAACAGTCTCTGCTCGGGACCGCTCAGGTCCTGTATGTGCTGGCTAATGGCCGTGCTCACACCCCTCCTGTGCTGGCAGCTGTGACCTGGGATGATGGTGCTCTGGTAACAGGGAAGGGGACTAGTGAATAGCCCTTGGTGAAGACAGCATGTCCTGGTGAATGAGGAGGGAAGAGAGGAGATGTGGCGGAGGAGGGAGAGGCCAAACCGTCCCATCATATGGCAAATGTCTAGGAGAAAAATTATAAAACATGTTTTTGACTTAAAAGCTAAAATGTGTCAGACAACTGCATTTACATCCTTTTTTTAAGGCCCTTCACATTCACAGCGTCTGCAGCTGAATAATGCATTGTTAGCTGTGACACTGCTAATGCACACAAAGTTACCACAGTTTACTCTGATAACGGCTTTTCATTCCGCCTCACGTTAGTCTGACGTTGTCTGTGTAACGTTAAACTGTAAGCTGCTCTTTAAACACAATTGTCAAAGATGTAATTATTAGTTTAGATATAAATGGATCCACTAAGTTTGAAAACAACACCTAACGCTGACCTCTTACCAGCTGAGCGGAGATGTTACGAAGTTCATTCATTATCTTCCTGTTTCCTATGACGTATCACCCCGCCCCCGACTGTACTTCCGTTTATTTGTTTAGAAAATAAAACTTCAACTAAAACTATCTCTAAGCTCTACAAATAGAATATTTATCGAAATGTATAAAAGCGTGAAAAATATGTACATTGTGACAAGTCTTTAACAAAATTTAAAAAAAGAAATTCAATTATTATATAGCAGTAAGCAGCTTTAGCCAACAGGTGGCAGCAGAGGACAAGTTTAACATTTCACCTTAACACACAAGCTGCCTTTTTCTCCTAAAACTATAATTAATAACAACACGCAGCAATATGTTGTGATTCCCACAATTATAATTAAAGTCATAATCTGTTTATCGGTGTAAAAGTGAATGCATGCATGAATTAATCATGCATGCCAGTGATAAAAAGCAATTTTGTACCACTTGGAATATACTGCTTGAGTGTACCTGACAGTAATAACAGCACAATACAACATGTTGTTTATTCATTTTTTCTTTATTATTCCTAATTTCAAAAGCCTGCGTCGCCTCTAGTGTACAGTAAAAACATAAAATCATCAATTCTTTTTAAAGAGAGGACTGGTGAGGCTTGTCCAAAAGGTTTAAATATAAAGATTAAAAATTGTTGAGCACTTGGAGAAACATTTAGTACAGTGGTGGGAATTGGAGAGTCAATACCAGCAATAAATAACACCATAAAATACAAGAAGAATGGCAGAAAATACATAAAAGCTGTGGCTATAAAAATAGATCTTACAATAAAAAACTTTTATCTTTATCTCTACTGTTGTTAGGGCTATAAATGTAAAACAATTTTGAGTATTTCCTGAAAAATTAAGCCCATTTATAGCATGCACAGCGACACCTTTATGAGTGTGATTCAAAGCGTAGACACTGCTTAAGTTGTGATCATATTGGGGGTTTTGGCCTAGACTTTGGAATCATTTTCATTTTATTCTGTGGTAGTGGGGAAAAAAATATGTTCATGTACTTTACTAAAAATCAGCTTGTTACAGTTTTAGTTTACAAGCTTATTTCACTATATTATGCTCAGGAGGCATGGAGGCATGTTGAATGGATTTTTAGTAAACCACAGGCCTGTGACTCCCACGGTAGACGTACACTCTGATGCTGGATATTCAAAGTCTCCAGTCCACCTGACGTGCTTGTCTGAGGAATTTGGGAGCAACATGCAACCTCTTGGGAGGCAGCAGTGCTAACCACTGTGCAACCATACCACCCACGTCACATACAGTCAAATAAAACTGCTGCACGCACATACACACACACACACACACACACACACAATCCAGTCGGTGACTTCCCAAAGACCTTCCTGGAAGATTGTAGTAACTGTTCCAGTACTGTCACAATGTGTCTCATAAAACAAAGGAAAACCCATGATTTTATGCATTTTCATACAATTTCCTGGAAAATACACGTTTAACACTAGTGCTGTTGGCTTTCAGATGCACTTGTAATTGTTGTGCTTCTCTAATTGAAGGTCTGCCTCCACATATGCAGACACACACACACACACACACACACACACACACACACACACACAGAGTGTTTCCATCGCTTCAGAGGACATTACATTGACTTATGTTCATTTCCTGGAGACTTATCCTAACCCAGACCATAACCACTACTAAACCAAGTCTACACCTTAAAATTTAATGACTTACGTAATGGGGACTTGCTGTTTGTCCCTAAAAGGGAGGCGTGTCCCCACATTGTGACTATTTACACAGATTTATGTCTCCACAACATGAGTAATACACACACACACACACACACAGCAGCTGATGTTTTTGAAAGTCTCTGACAATACACGATTCATATTTTCTTAGCATGGGTGGCCTGTAATTTCACAGACAGACACACAAAGACAAACAGGCCGAGACAGTGGTCATAAAAGAGACAGAAATGTTGCAAGTAATGAAACAAATTTATTGAATCTTCCAGTAGAGACTTGATATTCATGGAATAAAACTGCTTTTCTGGGAGTTTTACTGAGCAAAACAGAAGGAAGGAGAAAAAAAAAAAAAGAAAAGACAAAGAGGCAACATGTGAAAGTGCAGACAAAGCAAAAAAACATGTTCAAAATACAAAAAGAATGTAAAGAGTATAACAGTTTAATAGCAAAGAGGATTGCTCAAAGCACAGACAAATTGAACCACAACATCTGCATTTTATTTTAAAAAATAAAATCATAATGGGTCATCAGAAACTGACACCCTTTCCTCAGTCAACAATTAAAATTTGAATGCTCAACATTTTCCCATAACAGTCATTTAACAAGTTTTGCTCAGTCAATGTAATAAGAGAATGAGGCACAGTCACTGAAATATTTATGGCCTCTATGCAACTCCATATTTGACACATTTGATTTGACTGTAGAGTATAGAGCGAGGGACAAACTAAACTGTACTTGTGTTTGCCTCTGCTTCCAGCTACCAGTTTAAAATGTGTAACACTACACTAACCAAACTATGCTTTGCAAAACCAGACTGCACAGCACATATTCTAATAGTGAGTATATCTAAACACTATTCTTTTTTTTCTTAAAATTCATTTGAAACACAAGTGTAACACAAGATGAGCAACACTTTAACTTTAGTCTTTTATGTCTGAAATGCCCTTCTAGTGCCACGCCCCGCACCAAACCCTGCCCCAAACGCTCCAACGCCCCCCTAATTTTGCCCTCGTAATATATTTCATAATCTGTGATATGGGATATTTTTTTGATGTTATAATAACTTTAAACTGCTTTAATTTATTAATCTAATAAAGAACATTTTGGAAAAACCTGCATATTTGTTTAAGTATCTGAAGATGATTACAAATTATTCAATCATACTGGTCATCCTCCACATCCCTGCTAACTTTGTACATTTCATAAGTACATTTCATGCCAACCTCACTGCAGTCAGACAAAAAAAACCAAAACAAACAGCAGCCAACTGCAATTTCGGTGACCTGGAATGTCCCATAATAATTGTAACTACACACGTATATCTGGATTTCCGAGGGAATATTTAGATGCAAACTAGTTATGAGTCAGAATAATAGAACAATGAAAAAGAGAAGTTGTGGGAGCAAGATCAGAGAGGATGCTTGCGTCATGATGAGTGTGATGGTCTAATTATTACAGTTGGTCACAAAGATCAAGTATCTTCCAGTTGCATCACGCTCACTTTGTTTACTCCTCTCCCAGTCTGTAAATGTGCCCAATTCAGACGTCCTTCAAGTAGAGAACAAACCATTTAACAACCCACCCCAACCTCACAGGTCCCGGATCAGTTTGTGTTTCAGTCAAAACCCCGATCAGTTATGGGCTACCGACTGCACCACAAACAAGTCTGGGACCAGTTAGGTCCTATTCTTGCTACGTGGACCAAAATGCTGGGGTCTGGACAGCCACAGGGCCGAGGACAGTGAAGCCTAGGAGACAGAGGATATAGGGTTGTGGGGGGAACCCATCTGCGTTAGCACCTTATCCAACCACTGCAGTGGACCGTGCAGGTGGATCTCGATCCAGCAGGGTGTGCTGGTCACATCTTGGCGGTGGTACTCTGCTCCCCAGCCCTGAATGCAGAAAAACACATCAGCTTTCATTCATTTCCTTGTACTTGATTTTGCTCTTAAACTCTAATGTTAGTGCTGAGATTCTGGTTAATATTTTACTTCTTCATCAAGACGCCCAATGTTGACATTAACATCTCTGAACTTTACAGCTCAGGCTTTGTTTAACTTTGGTTTAATGTCATTTTTATGGACTACTACCATGTTTGGTGTGGTCATAGTAAGAGGTTACAAGTCCAATATTCAAGAATTCAATCAAACTTTTGTTTCTACCAGCTGCCACAAAAAATTACATGAAATTTAACAAACAATAAAAAAAAAAAGATTTGCCAGATTTGACTGAGCTGTACAGTGAAACGGTTCAGACAACAAAAAGGACTTTGAACACTAGACACTGATTTAATGTATTAAAATTGAGTCAACATACTAAACATACTACGGTGGCAATCAATCCACATTTATCATTGTTCCTTATTTTTTAATAGAAAATTCGAACCTGATTGATTACCTTAACAAAGCTCATGCGGATTGTACACATCTTGGTGAGCTCATAAACAGCTTCAAAGCCGTGGTTGACGGACTGGGCCAGCAGCTCAGCAAACTCCTGGTTGTTGAAAATCTTCAAGCTGCAGCCGCTGGGAATCTTACACACGGTTGTGGGGTGGAAGCCATGGTGGTAGTTACAGTTACGGCTCTGGACGAAGATACTGCTGTCACTTAGACACTCTGCATACACCTCCCCTCCGACGTAATACAGATGGACACCTGTGAGGCAGGAGGAGAACATTAAGAGGTGGCCGTCTGATTCAGCGGCGATGCTGTAAAACATCAGTGTGGTCGACCTAAATCCGATAGACGGAAATGTTTGGTCAATTTGTTGTTATTGTTCTGTTCCGCTCTAGATCCCTGCTGACGAAACAAATTGATTTAGTCTCATCTGCTGACAACTGCTGCATTACAGTCATTGACAGGTTTATTGTGCTGCACCTTTGCCGATGTGCCGCCGGGTGTTCTCAATGGTGGAGTTGCGGTTGACGTTGGAGAGCAGGCCCAGACAGAATCGGTTGCGGTTGTTGGAGGGATCTGTGAAGCCATCGACGAGCACGCTGGTGGAGGAAGCCTGGAACGCCTCCCCAACACGATTGTTGAGCTCGTAGTAAACAATAGAGCACCAGTGCTTGGGTTCCTCGTAGGCCACGGGCTGCACATCTGCACAGGAAACACATTAACAGGTCGCAGCAGTGAGCTGAGTACACTGTTGGTGCGGAAACACACATGGGCACATTCAAGGCGCATTTAAGACTCCTGGAGTCACTAAAGACTGCAGACTCTGAAGTAAATCTTACTCATTCACACAATTATTTCATTCAAACTGTCCCATGTAGGCCATAACAATGATTTGAATAAATATATAGGACCCACTAGCTGCATTTGTGTACATTTAGGCTAACCAAGATCAATGCAGATGCATTCTAAGGCATGCAGACGGTCTGTGGTCTGTGTGTCAGCCTTTATTGAGCAGGCAAACAGTCAATAGAAAGGGCCTGGTCATGTTCTCTGTGCCTGGTATCTCAGGGTGAGCCAGTGCCAGCTGGCCTCACCCTCCCTAAGAGAGGGAGAGGAATAAATCATGTTTATCTAAGCACATACTTCTTTCAAACTTCCTCTGCAGCGTGGCACTGACTAGCAGGTGTGTTTTGTCTGTCCCCTTCCCACAGCTAGACTACAATAGAAACCTGCTCCCCTGTACAGGATGCAGCTTGTGGAAAAGAAGCTAAAAACTCCACAAACTCCCACTTCCAGCTATCAAAACCTTCAACGGCTCTTCCCGCTACTGCTGCTGTCATCATGCGTGGGCAGAATCTCTGAAGTGCAGGGTGATATGGAAGTACAAATATTTTGTGGGTCAGATGTGGAAAAGAAAAAATTTGGAGTACAAGTGCAACTATTATGCCGATGTGTTGTGAGAGTACCACACGGATCCACAATGTAATCACAGTAGTTTTATCGTAAATAAAAAAAAAAACTGTTTCTAACAATGTGGGCCTCCTGTGAATGTTTTACTTGTTCTAACAAAACCATTCAAATCATCAAAGAAATTGCTGAGCCAGCAGAACAATGGACAGACTGGACAACAATTTTACTAGTGTAAATCACTGGTCTCAGGTAAATTTTGGCACACTTTTACAAAATACTGCTTGACATGACCTCTTGAAGCCTTTTAAATGAAGCTGATGAGGACCGTCTTGTCTTCAACTCAAACTGTGATGAAGAGTAGGAAGAGTTGGAACCACTGATCTAATTCACACACCTGGAAGTTCATACGTAAACTTAAGCACATGTTCACATGAAAAAAGTTTGAATTTTTTCCTTTGCTCCTTCATCCATAGGTTTGACTAACCTGAGGGTTTGTTAATAAAACTCTTTGGTCATATAATAACTCTGTGTCTGGCCCTGTCAAACTTTTTTAAAACTACAAAAGCTAAAGAATTCACCTTTAAATCAGATGGATCCACAGCATTAGTCTATTACAGATTCATGAATGCTGGGCTCAGATGTGTCTGTCTAGAGCAATAAAATCAAAACCACTAAGTCAAGATAGGAGCAATTATTGCACCGCATTTCAGATTTGAAAGTTGGAGGTAATTAGTGAATCTCATCGTTAACGAGTTTCAAGTCATTACCACCAGCAGAGATGACATAAGCTCCGGCTTTTATAGGCCTCATAAAACAGCTCTGAGGTCTGGCTTAATTTGCTGAGGCTTTGAGCTTCCCCTGGGTTTGCACCCACAGACAAAGCCCTACAGTAAACTCGCAGACCCTGCCCACACACTGTTTTATCTCACAGGATATAGCGATCTCAGTGAGGTTTGTTTTTCTTTTTTTGTATCTGGAGTTTGACCACAAGGGGAAAAAAATAACTTAAAAAACAACCAGGCTTCCTAGAACTGTGTGCACCTGCAGATCAAGGCGAGCAGGTGCAGATGGGTTTATGTGGATGATATCACAAGAAACAAGCGAACACAAGGACGTGTGTGTGTATGTGTGAGATAGTAACTGTCATGGTTACCTGGCCGGTTGTTGCTCTCTAAGGGCAAGGGTGGAGCCAGGAGGTTAGTGTCCATTGGCTGGGGACAATCCTGAGTCATCTGCTCCTCTGGGGGCATGTAGGCAGGAGGGGGAGTCTCTGCATCAGGACAAAGTCAAGTCAGGCACTGTGCAGTCTGGACTAAAAGATGGAAAAATCGAAGATGACTTGACACGGGATCTCACCTGGCATCTGGAATGGACTGCCGGGGTCGGAGCTGGATGGTGAATGAGGGAAGGTGGCGCTGCTGCCACTTCCAGGTGAATTTGGGTAGCTGTTTCCCGGTGAATGGGGGAAAGGCATAGTGTTGGCCTGAGCAAAGGATTCTGGGAAGGTGGCGTTCTGAGGCATGTGCGGCTCATTCTGCTGTAGCGGGTTGCGGAAGCGAGGCAACATCGTATGCTTGGCGTTGAACTCGCTGTTCCTCGGTACCAAGACAGGAGGCAGCACTGAAAAGAAAAAGGAAAAAAGGGGGGGGGAGGGGGTTAATGAATACAGTGAAATCCCACAAATAACTCAACAAAAAACTGATTTGACACTAAAGTAAATACTGATTCCAGACAGGTTATATAATCTGTAAACAATGAAATCATCAAAATTTGTCAACCACCAGAAACGCTGTTGTACTCAGCAAGCACCTCAGGCAAAGCTAAAAAATCAATACGCAGAACAGTTTTATGGTATTTTTAAATGATTTTTTTTGGAATATTGTGATTAAACAACTTTACAAGTCAAAAAAAGTCATTTATAATCTTCACTAAACAGGTAACATTTATGCGTTTCTCTGCCTTTTACCAACATTACAGAAAAAACAACTGAACAGATCATGATTGATTTTGAGGAGAAGATTGATTGAAAGCTTATTCAATTTTTGGCAAGATCCTACAATTTGAGCCTGTTCCCCATTTGTTTTAACAAGACAAGTGTTACTATTTTACCACAAGAGGGCAACAATGTTCATCCTGTGGAAACAATACAGCTGGATTCTTGGCAGAAGTTTGCGCTCTCTGCCATTTAAAGTTAGAAAATATAGAAAATAAGTTGCTCCTTATATCCTGTATCTATCATCACTTGTATCGTTGTAGAACCTATATTTAACACATATCAGAGTAAGACTGTGATTTCTTTTTTTTTATCTCAGTTTTTATATTTTTCCTTCAGTTTCAAATGCAACTTTAGCTGAATTGTTTATTATGGATTTCATTCTATTTCAGCTTTTCAGCTAACCTCTCGGGTCCTTACGTCACTATTGTGAGGTTTGTTAAACGGCACCCTGCCCATTGGGATCAATGTAGAATTTAATCTTAAAATGATTGAATTATTTCCGCACTCTAGACATCACACTTCACATACAAGCAAACTCAATAAGTAAGTTATCTGATTCCAGTATAATAAAGAAATCAGTTTCTGGCCTGCTCCATGATTCAACATTCTGAGCGCAGATGTCGCTGCATTTTTTAAATGTCAGCTTCCAGCCAGTTGGTCTTAGCCAGCAGTATTTGGTGCAGACTCTCAGGTTTCTGATCTGAAAAGACATTTTGAGGCGAGTCGTTCTTGTGGAATTCATCACTTGGGGTAAATATCCTGGCGGAGGCTATTCAGGTGCAGCATAAACCACAGAGATATGCTCCACTTGTGTCTATAAATACCTGTGCAGATAAATAAAGCTGGTGCTGAAATTTTAGATGGGGCTCGCGCTGCTGACAGTATTCCTACAGGTAGCCCATGTGTGCTGCAGCAGGCCAATGCATCAATGTGGCAGTTTATTTCAAAGGTTATATGTGGCGCAGGCGGACAGCTGTGGTGTTATGTAGAATAGTGAAGGGAGATTGACAGGATGTGTGTGTAGGTGGGTGGTGTGAAGGGAGGGAAAATTGGTGGGGTGTGGGTGAGTAGTGTGGACAGACAGGTGCTGTGGGGTTGAATCCCCTTAGCCCTCCGTCCTCCGCCCGCTGCTCAAACAAAACGTGTGCGAGGCAGGCAACACACTCTTTCCTCCCATTGTGTGTGGGTGACTGTTTTCCTGTTCCAGTCATCCTCGGAGAAGCTGTGCCTGCATGTGTGTGTGTGTGTGTGTGTGTCCTCGTTCTTCTAACATGCGTGCAAGTGTGAGAGTGTGTGTCTGCATGTGTGCAAAAGAGAGAAGGGCCTGCAGTACAGAGCATGCCCAAAACAAAGCCCTCATTCTCCCCCGGATGG
>OOFC01011964.1:14050-31925 GCA_900323345.1 Pseudochromis fuscus
CCCCCCACACACACACACACACACACACACACACACACACACACACACACACACTTGGCCCTTTACACACTCAGCACCCTGCACACAGCTGTTTTTATCTTGTCAGCTGACCCTCATTTTTTTGTTTAGTAAGAGGCCAAATAGTGGTTGATTTGAGTTATTTGGGAACATCAAAGCAGTGAGATTCGGTGAAATACTGGTCAGGATTCATTTTCAAGTCTGATCTGAAAACAAACTTTTATTGTCTGAATTTTACTTGATTAACTTTTGTGGTGTATCTTTAATTTCATATTTTGTAACTTCGCAATCATTTCAATGTCCTGAAATTCAGCAGGAAAATAAAAGATGTAAGAGAAGATTGATGTAAGTGAACACCTGTCAAAGTCATCACAGTAAGATCAGAATGGGAATAATACTCTCAGGGCTGGTTTCCTCAATAAAGTAATAACAGTACATAGTATGTGTATAGTAGACCAGAATGTACCAGAAGCAGAAGTTGTTGTTTTTTGTAAATGTTTCAACACAATTTTTTCCACACAACTTCAATGTCTGTGTGACAGTTCCTATGAAAGTACAAGCCTGATGTTTTCTTCCTGAAAAATAATCCCACTACCTGAACCCAGGGTAATCTGATTACTGTTCTAACACTTCCCCAGCCTGTTAGACTTTAAACAAGGGAACAAGAAGCGAGGGAGTTTTTGAGTGTCGCTGATGGAAACAATGACACAATGTATCATCTCATGGCTGATGCAGTCAATAAGGTCACGCATGGACGAGTTACTCCAGGATGATCCACTCACCTGGGCTGTCCACTCGTTTGTAGTGGTAGGGGTTGATGCACACATCCTTCTGTTTGGAGCCGAACGGGTACTCGCAGCACTCCAGCGCCTTCAGCTCGTGGTGGGACTGCAGGTCGGGCCAGCGCCACACCCGGCAGTAAATGACATGAGGCAGACCTTTCCTGTGGGACACCTGCAGCCGTCCATCCAGTGAGCGGGGGATTGTCACACAGTTACTGGGCTGACCCGGGCAGCTGAGAGCCCGCTCCAGCTCCTCCATGGCTCCCTTCTTCTTTTTCAGTTTCTTAACCAGAGCATCCACGGCCTTTTCCGCCCATTTCTCTTCCTCGTCTCCCTGCTTCCAACCCAGCAGCCGTTTGACTGCCGGACTGGTGAAGGAGAAGAGCGAGGTGACATTCATGTTGGACGAGCCGCCCTCCTCCCCTCTCCTAAAGACAGCGTGAGCAGTGGTGCTGGGAGACTGTCCAGTCCCAGAAGACAAAGGTTGTGTTTGGGGTTTTTTTGGACTTTGAATCCTTAATGCTCCGAGATGTAAGATCAGGTCTTCTTGATAGTCACTGGAGGGAAAGACAAACAAAATAAATTAAAGTTACATTCGCCACCAAAACATATGTCTCCCACACACACTGCTGCATCCTGTGTCCTTTCTCTCACAAAGCTGCAGCACCTATGAACATGAACATCAATCTCTTCCCCTTTTTAGTACCTCACTGACGTCTGACACCAGGAAGCTGTCAGGACAACCTCTGATGAAGATGATGTCACTGTAATAGCCGGTATGGTCGTGTCAGTCGTGGCTTCTGGGAAACTGACAGGAGAGTCACAGCGGACGCCCTCCTGTAAACATCAGCCCCAACCAGACATTCTCCAGATAGCTCTCCGTCTGTACGGCTTGTCACATTACCACCAATTACTAATGCCATTTACAGCAAAGGACTCCACATACTGAACGCAGCCTACGCAACCTACAGAGAAACACTGCAGAGGAATGTGCACTCATATCCGATGATTATACTTATTGTTAATTAATTGTTAAATTATTTTTTATGTAAATGATTCAAATAATTTAAATAATTTAACTTAGAAAATAAAAAGTGGTAAAAAAAATAGAAAATACGTACGAGGACACACCAGCATCAACAATTGACAATTAATCAATTATTCAACAACAAATTCCATGATGTTGACTATATGTTTACATCACTCTGACCTTTATTTTTCTGGGATTACATTCTCTGGATTATTCACATGCTGTATATCAACATTCAACAGTTTCTCTGCTGCTTTTCCTGATGTACCGTATCATAAATGTAAAAATTATTACATCTAATCTATGATTGCTTAGATTTTTATCATCATAGTTCACCCAGAAGTGTCGACTGTAGATGGAGGACTTCCCTCTAACAGTTTGCCTGACAAGTCTGCATATGTGAGATGTGGACGGTCCGTCTTATACATTTTCAGAGGAAGGAGACTTTGAATGAGCAAACATTGCATAAAGCTTCAACAAACAGTCGTTTTGGGCAGGAGTCCTGCAACATGCGGGACAATTACAAGGAAGTGCATGTGGACCCCAGGATAAATGTGCCCATTCACTGGGGTCCCACAGGAGCAATTCAGTAGCCAGAAGGTACACACTTTCTGGCTTTTAAAAAGGGAAAACAAGAGCACATTGAGCACTCCCCGTTCCACCTTCTTTTCAAGTTTTGCCTGAATGCAATCAGAGAGATAAAACTAAGTTATGGTTGAGGTTTGGCTGCGGATAAATGTTCAGATGCAATCCCAGAATCAAATAAACAGTGTGTCAGAAATCCAGCAGCATTTATCTGTACTGACTCACGGGTGAGGATGCATCACTCTCTGACAGTAAAGCCTGCAGTATATTGGATTTCCTACGAGCAGGAACAAATACATCATTAAGGCTGCTCTGCAGTTATTCCTGGCCCTTCAGATTATAGGATGAATTGCGATTTCCATCTTTGTCAGCCACTGCATGTGTGTGCTACATCATCCTGGCAAGCCAGCCGGGAAGTTTGATTCAAACAGGTGCTGTTTACAACGTATGTGAGTGTCAGTGTGTATGGACACTTACTATTGCCAACCACACTGCCTGGAAAGCTGCATGTTGCAACTATAATTAGCTTATCCATTTACTGTAAATAACATTAGCTCATCTAAGAGTGAATCTGAACTACAAACAAATGAGTAAGGGGAGATATGGGTGAACTACAATGTGGCTGAGATGAAGGGAAAATATATACTGGTTATCGTTCACCTCAGGAAACAGGGTGCAGAGTTGTGTCTTCATATCTGTCATCACAGCGGTGACATCACTTCCTTTTGCTGAGCTGCAAGTTTTTCCACAGGTGCAGATTGGGAGACAAACTAAACTGGTCACCATCTGACTGTTATCTTCATTTACTCGCTCTCTTCCCATGAACACTGTTTCCACTGCAGTGAAACTGTTAAAGACCAAGGGTCAGAGAAGTCTTGGGTGTGGCCTCCTTTCTCAGTTATCGCTGGATTTACATGATTCTGCTTTGAACTTCACATACAAAACAAGTAGGGAAAATGTTTCTTTCAACAGCAATTAATTGGAAAGGTTATTTTCTCCATTAATTATATGATTGTTTTTTTGGAAGCTAGAAAAACAAATAATCAGAAACATCTTTTGGCATCTTGAGTGTAGACCTACTGTCAGTTGGTGGATGAGAGAGATAGGTAAAAATAACATAAGAAAGACAAAAGGACAAACGTTTGACATCAAATATGTACTGTAATTTATACATTAAAAACAAGTTATGGGGAAAAAGTGCAAAAAGTGTAAAAAGTAATATCCTGTAATATGAATCCATCAGTTCCCTTCATTTCAAACTGACTACAGAAATCTGATGTCTCTCCACATTGTGACCTTCTTAGTGTCGGATGCAAAACTGACTCAGCACATCTATAAACAATGTATTTCACAGCTGAGAGTGAAACATAACAACCACGCGCACAGTTAAAAAGCTAAAAACAACAACGTTCAGACCAAGTCGTTCTGATCCACATCCAGCCACAGAGCTGCTTTGATGAGCAGCGCTATCAGTTCAGGACGAGCTGCTCAAAGACAAACTTTAATTCTTTTCAGATGGAAGATTCCAGAAAACTCTGTAACCGTAACATCTGGAGCAGACTTAACAATCCTCGACTGTCATTCAGCTGCAGCTGGAGGCCATGTCTCGTGGATATATCCAACCCTGACAGTCAAAAATATCTCACTAGCCTGACCACATGCTTATTTTTGAAAGGGCCTGATATGGCACTGTGTTGCTTCTTTGGACAATGCTAGTTTGGAGTTGTCTGTGAAGCAGTCAAAATAAAAAGGCGCCAATGTGCCTCGCTCCTCCTATATCTATGTATAGACTAGGATGTCTGCATGACACAACACTGTTATTGCGCACATACTTTATAAACAATTCAATCCACTGAGTTATTTTGTTTTATTGAATATAGAAATTATGTTTTTAATTTTGTTGCACATCGTGTCACCTTAGCATTTTGTACTCTGAGAGACGTTTGAACCAACGTTGCTCACTAAACTGCTATCACTATATACCTGTACAATGAAAGTACTATTATGTCCATATTAGCTGATTGCTCTTTGGGAGTGTAATAATTTTGTTTTATTGTGAGCTAAAAAAATATGTATAGACTGACAGAACACTCTTACTTTTAATTAAAAGTTTAGAAGTTGTTATCACACATTTATTACTGTCAATTAACCTAACGATTCATTACTGTGACAACTGGATAAGAACCCAGAGTCAAATGTCTCATCTTCAGAGAAGAAAACACAAATATATTTTATATACAATGTTGTAAAAAAAATAAAAAATAAAATAGGAAACTCTCACATATGTGGAGTTTAACCCCTTAAGCCCTGAGCTCTTATTTTGAAATTTCAACTATAGAAAAATACCAGAGACAAGACTCAGGGTTCCCCCAATTGGGGGACCTTGGGGTTTAAAAGGGTTAATCCTTCTCCTATAACTAAGACTTATTTTCATTATGAATTCATTAACATCAGGTAATTAATAGAAAAGCTTGACTCATGTTACTTACTTACATTTTTAACTTATTATCACATTCACTAAACTAATTCTTTTTATTACTAAATTAGATGAGTCAGGATGTATTTCATGCACCAAACACCAAAATGTAGCCATCAACTTTGAGCTTCATCCCTGATGTCTGACACCGGCAGTGAAGAGGCGCACAGATGCCTGCAGTGGCCTTGGAGCTGCTCTCTTCCCCATAAAAACTGAGACACACACCATCATTTACACAACAGCTCCATAAAAACCACTCTGACAGTCGCTATGGCCGAGTCCGTCAGAGCGATGCTCTCTTACTATTGCGTTAGCAGTAGGTTGTTATGGCCATCAGTTAGCCCGCCGGACAGAGACGGAGGCTAATGGGAGCGCAGAGTGGGATCATGCGACACTGACAGGCGGAGGCTTTGACCCACCTGGTGCGAGCTGTTAGCCACTACACTGGCCCCATGGATCATTTTGCACCGCTCCAGTGTCTGTTAATCAATTTAGGCCTGGGCTGTGTAGGATGAGGAGGCAGTAATGATGCTCTCTGGACCCTCCCCAGGGAAGGAGCATTATAAAGAAGCTACATTATTTATCAGCAGGGTCTTGGATGGGGCCTCCATTAACCCCCGCTCAATGGAGTCACTGGCTATAAACAGAGGAGTGCAGGAAGAGAGAGGGTGATAGATAAAGGGGAACAGAGAGGAAGAAAGGGGGGATGATGCAGAGAGAGAGGAGAGGAAGAAAGTGAGAGTGATGGTGAAGCCAGAGATCTAAGACAGACAGAGAGAGAGAGACTCGTATATCTGCTCTCTTCACTGCGCACTTCAAGATTAAGTGCCTTCAAGGGTCATTAGTGAGTAAATAGTGACACTACAAGGTTGTAATATGTTTTTTCATAAATACAAACTGTCAAAAATGCAGCTATGATGTATGTGGCAGTGTGTAACGCTCAAAATTCTGATACTACTACTGATATGATACTGAATTTTGAGAAACATAAACATCAGTACTGAAACAATCAGTTGGACAAACAAATACAATTTTTACAGAAAGTCATTCATCATGATAAAATGCCAAAACAATATCTGGTTCTAGTTTGTAGGATGTGTAGCTATCCAACATTTTCTGTTTTTCTTTCTTTTATGGTTGCAAACTGAATACTTTGAGATTTGTCTGGTGGTCGGACAAAAAACGAGAAAGTCTGAAGATGTCACCTTGGGCTTTGAAAAATTGCAATGAAAGTGTTTCACTGGATTTTTGTCATTTTATAGACTGAGTTTCATTAGATAAATTACTGAAAGATTCACTGACAGTAAAAAAAAAATCAGCTGCAGCCCTGTTAAAAGAAAACAAAAGTGGGGAAACTGTAGCTTTTAGTATTTGATAATTCAGAGTGCAGCCTATTTTTGATAGTTTCTGATAGTTTAGTTACAACCTGTAGTTGTTCTTTTAAAGACGTCCGATCGCACAACATACTGAGAGGAACATTTAAAACAAAGACTCATTTTCTCTGCAAAGGCGACACATCTTTGAAATTTCTTTACTGCCATTTCCTTCTAACTGGGGCCAACATACACAGTAATGTATCTGCTATAACCTAATTCTGCCTGATGCATCAGCTGCTCCTGTTTGTTTGTCAGGCTATTTCGGTTGTTTCAAAAAAAGCAGCGAGGTTCAGTCACCATCCCTCAGAGCAAGCAAATGCAGATTTTATTTTTTTTTTAACCACAGCCACTCTAGTCAATACAATAGTCAAAGAGCAAAGCTGGAAATAACCACAGTCCGACATGAGGTGCTGCCCTTACTGACTAGACATGGCATTGACCCAGGAGGCTCCTTTAACCCACCGGGGTCAATTCAACTCCCAAACACCAATATACACACACACAAGCTCAGACCCACTGAAAAAAAGATTACACTGGGATACAAGTGGGTGAAATCCAGTGACCACATCACTGGGAGCACCAGACGGAAAACGCTAGAAAACCACCAAATATCTGTGAGTATTGTCCAGACTTTGAAGGGATGAACTGGGATCAGATTCTTTATGCCGCAGACACACCAGTCAACACACGGCCACTGCAGACATAACTAGCAAACACATGGGTTTTCAAGTAGCTATCTCAAACATGCTTGGCACTCAGTGTTGGGTTTGTGTTGTGTTAGGGTGGACACCTCACCCCGACACATGGCAGGCTATGTTATCCCCGACCATGCAGACGCACAGGAGCAGTGCTGCAACTTAAGATTTTTTTTTTTATCCTTTCATCAGATGATCATTTGCTTACATTAATCATTTATCTGTTCAGTCTAGAAAAAACATAGTGGTGAAAATGGCATTCACAGTTTCTTCTGTCCTCAATTTGTACAAAACTGTCAACTGAAGGGTGTTTTTAATCAACAATTGAGCTGTTTTCTGAAACAGATAGATAGATAGATAGATAGATAGATTCCAAAGTACTCTAGTTGCCATGTTTTGTATGCATGAAGGCAGGATGTAAGACTATAAAAGCATTTGAAAATCACATCTTCCTTGCAGAAAAACATTGGTTTAATTTTCAAACACAACTTAAAGCCACATTCCCCGAGAATGCAGAATGATAAAACAATTGAAAGTCTATCACGGACAAGGACAAATTCCTGTCCTTTGGGTAATCTGATATGTCATCTTCAATAATGTCAGGAGATGTAGCCTTAGCTGCTGTAGGTCTTTCTCTCACTCTGTGTTTCTCCATTTCCCTCACATGCACTTTTACACAGACACCAATTCATAAACACATCGACATAATTTAACCCCACATGGACACATGTCCTCTGAGGCACACAAGTACATCAATCAGAGGATAACACAATAACAAAACCTTTGAAGTTGCAAGGTATATAAGTGTGGCGTGTATGGATTGAAGTGATCACAGTGGGGTCGACTTGTTTATTACTGAGACTCTGATAAATGGTTTAATAAAAAATCTGATCAATTTACAAGTTCTTTTCATCAATCCACATCCTGTAGCTGAATGAGGCAAAAAGCCCCACACCATGAGTCACCATAGCACTATTTAGTATGGAGCTGAAAAGACTAGGTGACTAACCATTCAGCTGATCAACAATTCTGACAATTATTTAACCATTTCAGGTGAGGACAATGCAAACATATGGAGTTTCTTATTCTTAAAATGCGAGGATATGCTGCTTTCCTCTGTTAAATATCACAATAAATGTAACATTCTTGGCTTTTATTCTGTTAGTCATACAGGACAAGCTAACTGAAGATAGCACCTTGAACCATAATGGGCATTTTTCACATTTTGTTATTATTATTATTATTATTATTATTTTGTACCAAACAGCTCACTGATCAGTTGAGATAGTGTGTATGACACAAGCAGACCACCCATTTATCCACATCATGTAGCTCCACAACCCATTTCAATGTGTTTGAAAGACTTGTTTTCTTCTTGCTGAAAAGTCAGTACAAAGTGAACTATTGTTGATGCATGCTTTACAGTGATTTCAACACAATTAATGATGTTCACAGTGTCCAAAAGCATCACCTCTACAGCATTTCAATCAGAACTAATGCTGCAACTATACTTTAACATAGGTTACATTGTTACAAGAGTGGCACAAACAACTGAATGAGGCTACATCTGCATGTCCAGTCTGATACTGTGAGTAAAAGGAAGAAAAAAAGTTTCAAGCTGCCAACTGACCTACTGCTGAGCTGATAACAGCTGGGATCTACTTCTTTGCAAATAAATCCGTGCAAACTGTAAACTACAGATAAGTAAACTTTTTATTTAGCATGTTTGAAAGACATCAAAAAGTTTACAGTACCTTTTCTTTCTGTGCAGCTCTCTGTGTCTCTGTGTGTGTGTCTGTGGCTCCTCCTGTGCGCTCTCTCTGCCTGACTTGGGTCTGCTCGGCCTGGCGTCAGTGAGTCGCGGAGCCGCCTCACCCTCCGCTGAGCGCCAGTATCACGCCGCGGGATGCAGCCCCCGACAACAAGAAGACCTACTTTTTTTTACACATCTAACGTCTTCATTCACTGTGTGGAAATGCGTTATGTAACTGTGAAACAATGCAGTTTTCTCGCTAATTTCGAAGTGGTTCTCACACAGCGGAGAGTTTCCTTTCAAATGGGGGATTTTAAAGTTGCAAATTTGCTGTTAAATCAGGCACAGCACCTTGATGGGGCTCCTTATTTTCCACAGTTACAAACAATAAGCCCTGTGCATGTTTTGTTTTCCTCATTGCACTTCTTCTCCAAACTCGACCAGTAATCTTGCAGGAGTTTAAATGACATGTGGTTTATCTGTAGTGAACTTCTGAACTACCTCTCAGTTCCCCCTCTTGCTTTGATTGTGATGTGATAAGCACTGTTCTGTCAGATGAACAATTGTCTCCAAGAGCAGGGTAAGCACAGCAACATGCTTACACATGCCACCCTCCACCTCTGATGCAGGCCTTTACTCCCCTGCGTAATTGTGCAATGTCAGAAAGGTAAACTTGTAGCTGTTTTTTCCAGCCATCTCATTAATATTGCATGATTATGCATGAAAATACCTTCAGACCAGGCAGCAGTTGCAAAGGACATGAAGTGTTATTACTTCCTGTGAGTTAAATCAGTCTTATCATGTAAAGAAATGTTGTGAGTCACACTGATGAAGCTACGCAAAGGAAAATTTAGTAAGATGTTATCTGATCAAAACAGATGTCAATAAGTCACTTTCCTGTCACAGATAGACGTGCTGCAATTTCTAACTAAATGTTACTGCAAATCTTATACAATTGCACTTCTGAGTAAAATTAAAAAAGCAAGGAAATACACCAAAAAATACTAAAAAGACCATACATTACTCACTAATATACATAAAATCTATCATTTATCGCATCAGTTTGTTCAGACATACTCTGATTAGTTTTAACATTGATAAGTAAATGTGGATAACACAGATCTCATTGAAACCTTCACTAATGGTGTTTTTTAAACTACACTAACAACTTTTTGCATTTTTTAACTTCATTACTCAAGTTCAGTGCTGCCGCGGTGAAGGGGACTAGATTATCTTAAAGACAGGCGGAGGGAAACGTTTAGAGCGGCGGAGGCTCCTGGCGCAGGTGACGTCACGGCGCTGGCGACAGAATGTCTGAGTGAGGCGGGAACGAGCCGCGCATACACGAATCTGGGAAAACAGTGTGAGGAGAGGGGAGGCAGGGTGAGGCGGTGGTGGTGGTGATGATGATGATGATGATGATAATGATAAGTAGGGATAGGATGAAGGCTCCCCAAACTTTGTGTTAGATGAGGATTCCCTCAAACGCACGCGCGCGCACACAGACGCTTACACAAGGCAGCTGCACATTCATTAGACCACATACATTTATAGTCCTATTATAGAGACGAGCCTACTGAGTTTATACAGACTCTATCAGGCTTTATGGCGTTTTATCTCAGTGCAGCCGTGTAGCCAAACTGTAATATTCCAATTTAGATAATTTTACTGTAATATCTGCACAGCACACATTGGCTTTAACACATGATGTGCTCCACTACTTTATCTCCGCGAAAAGTTACAAAGTGCTTGAAAAAATAAAAAAGTACACTGTGATATGTGACATGTCACTCCAATTTATGTCCTTCAAGATAATAATGCCAACAATGATGCATCTATCTGACAGCTACAGTTGTTAGCTGTAGTTACTTTGTGGATTTTTTAATACACAAGAGAGCTGCTTATCAAATATTATGTGTGTTTTTTTTCAAGTAAGTATAATCCAAACTTGTCTTGGGAAGTTTTTTTAATACATTGCTGCTTTGCTAAATTCAAGGATCTGTATATATCTGTTCTACTATTTTTGTTTCTACTATGGCCAATAAAACCACAATAGCCAGAACAAACAGTGAAATATTTTTGAACTGTAGGTATAACCTAGATAGTCTAAATCATGAGTCCAAGGAATACATGTTTCATGGAAAAATAGCTGACACAATTTTTATTTATTAACTAAAAACTACTTGAATTTGCCTAAAAATGTACCTCTGGTTACCAAAACAATACTAGAACTCATAAAATTTAAATTATACATAAAAGTTTGCTCTTCATAAAAACACTGAGTTTTTCTTTTGTTTGTTTGTTTTTTTAGCAAATCACCATATTCTACAACTGCTATTATTAAATGGTGTCATGTAAACTGACAGGTTACTACATGGATGCATGCAGGATATGTTAATGCGGGATATCTATAGCTCTATATCTTTTTTCTTTAATCTTATTTCTGAATAAACAGCAAAATTAAAGTGTTTCTTCTGTGACCCTCACACCTCCACTCCCACAACATTACTCGAGAACCAATAAAAAAGGCTGAAACAAGATCTCAGTGCTCAAAAACATGTCAGTAAATTTGATTACTTGCCTGAAGAGTGTCAGCCGCCTTCTCTTTATGTGGCGTGAGACAGGTGAAATGCAAATATTAGTATTTTTAAGTGGCTTACACGAGGTAAATTATATTTCACATCATACAAATTCACTCATGCAGTTGGCAGGATTGAGATTATGTGAGCACTTAAGATGAAAATCAATTACCATTGCTTGTTTGCTTTTCTTGTGTTTCTTGTTTCAGTGGCAAGAAAATAGCAAAAACATTTGTACACTTCATCCGTGTAATGGCTTTATCTCACTGGGATTATTCACATGAACTATACAGCGTTCAGACACAGAGAGGTTGCTGTTATTTCCATTTCTTACACTGATTCTGTTGTGGAAAGAACTCAGTGTGGATGCAATTAGATGACAATCCCCATTGTTGAGCCATCACACAGCAGGACACCAATCAGTTATGGAGACAGAGGGACCATCTCCTTCTAATCTCCCCCATTCATTTGCACTACATGTTAGTCCATGCCAACCTCAGAGAAGCACCCTGTGAAGCTAAATCCCCAACAGAAGAAGTTGAAATAGACATGTGGATCAAAATTAGGAGATTGTGTCAATATTTCATTATTTAACCAACCAATCTTTTGCTGTGCTAATGTCTCAGCTGGATCTACCAATATATATTAAAAAAAACAGGTTCAGGCATTGATGGCAAGTTGATAAGAAATGGTAAATGTTCACTGTATCATCATCAGCGTCATGGCCACTGGTTTTTATTTGGTTGAAGAAGGTAGGTTGTACATAATATAAGTTACTCTGGAGACAGGTGCAGAGAGTAGAAATGTAGATGAACGAGGGGAGGATGCTGCAGATGAATCAGAAAAACAATATTTATTGAAACCAAGACGGAGTAACTCTCATGCTCATCCTCCTTTATTTAAAGCAGAAAAAACTTTTACAGAACAATGGGACAAACTTGTTGTAGTAAAACCATATTTGGAGACACAGAAGCGTACATTTCTTTATAGAGTGTGTATGGATATGGATGAAGCAAACAGGGCTCAATGAGGCAAAAGCAGATGTGCAAAAAAGTGTAATACTCCCAACAGCCACTAGAGGCTGGCTCCAGAAAACTCCAGTTTCAGTTGTCTTTTTTTCAAAAATCTGCATGTTCAATCAGTCAATACATCCTTCTGCTGCTATTAGCTAAAGTTATTTTTCCTTATTAATGATTTTGTGGTTCATCTGACAACACATAATATACTTCTGGATCCTCACAACCAACATGGCGACTTTCAAATGCTGATCTCCTGGCTTCAAAATGGGTGATGTCACGTTAGCTTCATCCATAAACACTCTTTGTGCTGGACTCACAAATGCAGTCACAATCTCCACAGGAAGTGACAGTTAAATTTCACGATGATTTGGAGTAAAACTTCAAAACAAAACAAAACAAAAAAAGACTCAGAAATCCTAATCATACAAGAGGACAGGAAGGGCAGGTTGCTTCATCTAAAAGAAGAGCTCCGGCTCTTGAAATAGTCGAATACTTCCCTGGTACCTCAGCCCAAAACAGGACAACAACGACAAGGCCAACATGCTGCTCTGTAAAATGTGTAGACAGGACATTAACATTTGAACCACTTAGTAGCAGTCTCTATTAGGTCAGGGTTCACACAGAGTGGGAGCCATTTAGAAACCTTGGAGAGCTGCCTGTCTCTAACCAGACGGAGGAAGAGTGGACTCACGGGTTCGGATTGATTACAACATTAGCTCCATGGACTTCCATGAATTAGCACGGGGGCTGAGACTCTTAACGATGACTGACACACATGTGTAGATGACACTCCTTCACACATGCAATTCATTTTGCCGTCCGAGGGCTCTTGGCAAGCCCGTCGAATTTTTCACAGCAATGCGAGGCATGGCAGCAGTGCATCGGTTCGGCTCACATTTCAAACGGGTGGCTCGTTTGGCGCGGCTTTTTGCAAGTCCTTCTAGAAATAATGTGGTAATATTTGAATGCTGTCTCCAGGGGCTCTTGGTTTACCTCTCCTACCTTCACTGCACAGAGACAGAGGACACACCAATCAGAGCGTGGCACCACCTGTAGTCATACTGGCTTGGGTGGGACTTTTTCCTTTAGGTGGTCAAAATGTTCATACACTGATCAGCATGCTCAGCAGATCTGACTCTCACAGGTTTGATCCTCTCAGCAGACAAAGGCGTATTTCTGATCTAAACCCACTTTGTAAAACGATACTGTGCCTGCAACCCCCCCACCCCTCACCCTCACACATACAATTCTGTTCACCCACAGCAAAGAGAGACTCCCCGGGCTCAGTTCAGAGGGTGGTCTGCCACGGTTTATTGAGCAGAGGAGTCTGACAGCAGCTGTCACAGTCACTTGTTAGTTGGGAGAGTTAACCCTGGATGGCACAGTTGTCAGTCAAAGCAGTCACAGCTCATTTTGCACAAGGGGGTGGTGACACGCTGAACTCCATCCAACTGCTGACACAAGTTTTGTTTGGGGCCGGGCACATGTTGGTGCACCTGTATCTTTGCCAGCTGTCGCTCACTATACAGGGTGCACGCTCACAAGTTTGTCGTTCAGTCACTAAAGCGAAGTTTTTAAATCCTGCAGAGTGTGCTTTGTGGTATAACCTGCGGCTGAGTGCATCTCCTTTGTTTTCAATAAGGCATGTGAGTAAAGTGAATTTTGAGAGTCTAATCCGCCCTGGGGTTTTCTGCTTTAGAACTGAAATGAAGTGGTGTACAGTCCAGGGCGCCTCCTTTTGATTAATGAATTGGTGCTTGACATGTTATACCTTTGAGGATCCTCAGCTGCTGAGCACAGGCTTGCTGCTACCTGCTGGGTGAATTGTTACACATTTTGAAGACCAACCTTTGTCAGCTTTTCTAATTTACGGGCTCTCTAATGGAGAAAATTATATTTCTAAACAAAGTGTGAAGGATGACCCAAACCTACACCTGGCCGACAAAGTCATCAAGTCAATCTGCTCCATTTGCGAAACGAGAGTCAGTCAGCAAAGGATAGATACATATTTACAGCTTCAAGCTTTCAACATCTTCAGAAATATGTTTCATTACTTTTTTGCTGAGAGTTATGTGAAGGTCTATACCTCTGCTCTCCCATATGTCAGCCGCTCCTCCTACAGCCAGCAGCTAGTTAGCTTCTTAAGATCTGCATGTGTTTGTAGTTTGATCAAATGGGGGGAAAAAAAATCCCACAACTAAATAGCCTTTGTAATGTTACTAGTTAGAAGATCACAAATAAGATCACCAATACTCAACAGAAATTTTGTAAAATAGCCCAAACATTTATATAATCAGAGTGAATAGGTTGTTAGAGTGAAAATGTAAATCAGTCAAAATGAAATCTTAAGGTTCTATATCAGAGAGAAATGTTCTAATATCTTGATTTTCTGAGGTTTCTGTTTATGAAAGGTTGAAATCAAACCTTTGCAGAGGTTGGATTTGATAGCATATTTTACAGATTGAATATATTTCAGTAGCTCATCACTGCAGTGGTCAGATCTTCCCTCCAAATGTTCATCCATATTTTCTGGGACAAAAACAAAACATTTCAATAATGAGAAAAAAAGCCCTCTAAAATTCAATCACGTTGCATAAATCAGCACACTTTTTTATACAAGGGCACTGCACACAAACCTTTAACTCGCCCACTTGTTTATTTGATCATGAAAAATGTTCTCCAATTTATACAACAACCCTCTCTCCAGCGTAGCGTCTTGCATCAGATCAAACCTGATTCTGGCTAACCAGATCATCAAGCAGATGTTCCCTGTGTACACCCAGGCTGAGGTCATACCTCGGGAGAGAAGGAGGTCTGTACATCTGCAGCTGGCTGGAGCATTGTAAGCGATAGCCATCATGACATCACCTCTTCCTGGTTTGGCCTCCAAAGACAGATCTGCAGGGCAAAAATAAACCGCTCCTCAAACAAAGCTGATGACTGATTGTTTGCAGCAAAAATGATTACTCTAGTGGATAAACCACAAGGACATATGAGGTCAAATGTCAGAGGAAAGAGAAGGGCTGTAAATGATAACAAGATTCTGTTAAATCAATTTATTGCTAAAGGGATTAAATGTGAAGCACAGAAGAGCATTTTTATTTGTGACTGTCTGACTCAGATTTTCAGGCTTTATTTGAAACAATCTATTAAAGTTCCCTGTGAATATATCCAGTATATCAACACTAATACTATAATGATTTTCTTTTCATTAAGGAAAAATACTTTGGAGGAAAAAGAGTTGTTTTTTTCTGTCGTTTGCTAAATGTATTGATATTATTTAATCTCTTTTTCACATTAGCCATTAGTGACTATTCTGAGTTTCCATATCAGTGGGTGTGAAAGCTGATATTTGGGAGCTTTCAGAAAATGTCAGGTGTATTTCAAATACACTACAGGAGCAAAGCCTCATTGAGTGACTCAGTATTTTAATTGAGACTTAATCTCAAAATGTAAAAAACAACAAAAATAAATCCATGAGAAAGTAATATTACATTTTTATACTGTAAAAATATAATTATGGAACATATCTCACACTTACTTCACATTAGACATGGAAATTCACAGTATTTTTAAAAAATGTTTCTAAAAATGGGAAAATTTCGATAGATTTACTGACTTTTTATTTGTTTTTCTTCTTCCTCTTCTTCTTTTTTACAGTGTTTTTATTTTAGATTTTTTTGTGAACTCATTTGAACATATATTTTTTTAAATCTTTTCAAAAATGAATTTTCCATGTGTTTAAATAATAAGATAAGATATTCATTTAATAATCCCCAGAGGGGAAATAATATGAAGATAATGAGAAGAGTTTTAATTGTGCACCAACAGAAAAAAAGATGGCTGTATAATAATAGGACACTTAGCTTGTTGAAGTGAGATGGTGCGGAGTGAGTCTTTCATCATCTGCATGAAAACATTTGAATGAAATGTAGCTACTGTTCAGCTGTGTCTTCAGATCACTTGGTGACAATGTCATTTCATTTGAAACTTTTTTACAAAGCGTCTGACGTTCATTGGAAACCACAGTAGGAGCAATAACTGAACTAAAGTATACACATGGTCAACATGGGAATACACTCCTTATTTTCACTCTGGGATGAAAACTGTGCCCAGACGCTGAGATGATGTCATCGATGTTTAATTGATCCCTGTGGTTACAGCTGTCATGTGACCAGGACAGATGTGTGTGTCTGAGTTTAATGGGGACAGGAGAGGGCTGATAAGTTTTATTGGGTCTTGAATATAATCAGAGTTTTACGGAACAAACTCACTTAACTGCCCGACGTTATTAGATAATCCTCCATCTCAACTCCCATTCAGCTCAGTTCTGAATAAACTGACCGAGGCCCGAGCTGGTGTCATGTGTTCAGCTGGCTGAGTGCACCGCTCGTCTTCTCTCCCCACCCCCTCCATCCTCCATCCTCCATCCTTCAACCTCCATCCTCCATCCTCCATATTTCAACCTCCATCCTCAGTTTAAAGGCTTGGCTTTGGAGGTCGGGGGCATTTACAGAGTCTTTCCTTACAAGACATCAGTGCTATATTCTTTAATACAATTAGCTGTTATGTTTTCCTTTGACCCACTGTAGATGAATCCAGACATTTATTGTGGATGTTCTTAAACACACATATGTTGTCATGTAGCCCAATAACAATTGGAGAATTTTTCCAAACTACCTATTTGGACCCCTATTTAGTTTTGACATGAAGTTAAGAGCATTATAAATACACCAAAGCAAAACTCAAACCTCCAAGTTGACATCAAGTGATCTGGCAGCCAACAGAGAAATTCACCCTTTATCTCTCTCTATACATACACACACACACACACACACACACACACATACATCATACATACATCAAAATGTGGTGATTGTATGTGTAATGCTGACACAAAAGTTGATTGGCTGGAAAGATTATGATCCAATTAAAACAAATTGAATATAAATAGACAAAAAAAAAAATCATCATAAAATCTCAGTAACTATTTTAACATAAAACTTTTTTTTATGCTGATTTCATTCATTTACAGATATTCAAATAGCACATTAACAACAAGAGGAGCTGTTCATCTAAAAGTAGATTTTCACCACCACCTAGTGGTAAACAGTAGTTAGTACAACAAACTCTTCACCTGCTTCTTTATAGACACAAAATATGTCTAAATTTACAAAAGATTTAACACCTGATAGTCTTGGTTCAAACCTGACACTTGGACTATAGTGGATTTCAAAGAACTAGCTGATTATTCTTATTGATGTAAATGAGGTGGGTAAAAACAAACAACCTGCTGCAGCCATGCAGTTGAATCAACACCTCTGCAAAAAACATCTGAGGCACAAACTGAACATCAAACCCAACACAGGGTACATACACATCAGTAACCTCTTAAACAAAGAACACTTAGACCAGTGTGAAACAGCCTCAAATGTAAATACAAAGATAAAAGGAGGGAATATCACATTCAATATGAATATTGAATATTTTGTGTCTCCCATGAGCTGAAAGCAAAACTTAAAGATCTTGAGGTAAATCACAAAAGCTCCAGCCTCTACCAGA
>OOFC01011964.1:40219-53524 GCA_900323345.1 Pseudochromis fuscus
ACACACACACACACACACACACACACACACACGCTAAATGTTTCTTGTCTTTGCTCAAAACAGCTATTACCTTCTAAGAGACACAAATGAGTACCTTGACCTTGCAACTGCCTCTTTGAAGCTTGGAAGTGTGTACTGCTGTTAAAGAAGAACAACAACAAAGAATGACCCAAGCACACAAATGTTTCCCTTCAGCTGTGTTGCATGAGGTCCTTTATGGATTTTGTAGGAAGTAGACAACTAATACTGTCACACAAATATATGGTTCACCAAAAGTTGTGTTTCTAACCTGCGTTTGGTTTATCAGAAACACACAAAACTCTTCACATTAGTCTTTTTTTGAAAGGAAGTACTTCGCCTCCGTTCATGTGAGCCACTTTAGATTATTGTTTTGAACTACGTTGTATACCAGTACCTAATAAAATGGTAACCAAGTGTGTTTACTGAGTAGTGGACAAACACATCTAGGTTTTTAGTCACATTTGGCTGTTGTTGTCTAGTGTACCTTATACACAGGGTGACACAAAACAACGGAAATCTTTTAACAATCATATAAAACCAAGAGTGATGGAAGAAAAAATGATGGAATTTTCATTTTTGTCTCGCAGTGGTGTCACTTGCACGTTTGCCAATACGCACTTCAAAAATTCCCAATTTTTTGTGTCATCCTGTATTTGCCCCACACATGCAGTTCTACATGGATGAGGACAGAGCTGTGATTTCTCTCTGCTTTAAAAATCCAGTAGTTCCCACCAACAAGTGCTCCCACAGTGTGAGAATGTCCCTTTAACAGCCGTGAGAGAGACTCGCGTCATTACAGGACAGGAGTCGTTTGCTGCTGAGTTATCGAGGGGCGACTTCAGTCATAAAGTGGTTTGACACTGAGGAGAGAGTCCAGAGTATGTTTTACTTTACAACTGTAATTAAAGGCTTTTTAACCATCGAGGGGAAGCAGATCAGTGGAGTGGTCCCACTGCTAACGTAGCTACAGGTTCATCTGCTTCACAAATAAGTGAGAAGCCAAAACATGATGAGAAAAGACATTAACCCAAACATAAGTGAATCCATTGTGATTGGATCAACTATCAGTAGGAGGAGGAACCGTGAAAAAGTGATCAAACATGTGAGCCATGTGTGATTCACCACACTACCAGGCTGAGGGGTGTTTTCTAAAGAAGCATTACCTTCACAGGTCCTGTTGTCAGCAGCCAGGTGGAGGCCGGGGGGACACAGACAGCGCACCGCTCCCCCTCTCTCCATCTGGCAGCCAAACTGGCAGCGCAGGGAGAAACATGCGGCCTCTCCTGGAAGACAGACAGGGAAACACTGGCTGAGGATCGGTCAGAGGGTCACCCACACTGTCATGCCACCACACAGCACAGTACACAGCACAGACTCTGCAATGCCTGTACTGGTGATGAAGCCAGAAACAAAAAGGGTGACTAAATGTTGTCTCACATAAATCATTAACTTTGTGGTTAAATGCTCGACGTTTTATGTTATTACCTTCTATAACATAAATTGTGAATATCATAAATGTTTACATAAGCCTAAAACAGTGTGTAACCAAGTCATCGGATACTTTATCCTCCTGTTAAAAGTGCTAGTAGGAAACTGATCCACTATTAGAAATATCATCTGTCACTACACAGACTTTCTCAATTTGGGTTTTTAGCTATTGGTAGATTTTAAATGTTCTGTTTAAAGAGGAAATTGCTCACTGATGCAGGTGAATCCGTCTGAACTGAGAGTGTATCCAGGTTCACAGTAACAGCGATAGCTACCGTGTGTGTTCATGCAGCGCTGGGAACATGGTCGCTCCGGCAAACCGCACTCGTTCACATCTGGAGTCAATATGAAACATTATTCAAGCAGGTTGATAGAAATCCTTGTGGTAAATGATGCAGAAGAACACAAGTAATGGTTAAGAAATTAAAAACATGAGACTGACGAGGATTTCTGTGAATTATACTCCACCTTCATCACACTGCGGTCCTTTATACCCTGTGGAGCATAAACACTTGTTTGGGCCCATGCATTTTCCATTAACACAGGACTTCTTGCACACCGCTGTGGAGGACAATAGACAACAGCAAGTTTTGTACACTGGCATAGAATAGCATTGAATTATTTTAGAGAATAGGGCATTGGAAATAGCTGTACGGTGACTATACTGACACTGAGGAGAGAGTCCAGGGTATGAACACCTCTGTGGTGCAGCTTTAAACTGCACTGAAGAGACCAGTGACAGTGAAAAGTAAGAAGTAGCTTCACAAAATCAAAACAACAAGCTGAAAGATGCTAAAATGCTTCATTGAGCTGAAGGGGCTGCAGATATGGACATTCGGTCTATGTTTTTGCATCTTTTACATTGTTCACTGATGCTTTGATGGATTGGTAATATAACATTTTTTATTAGTGCAACTTTAAATATTATGCACGTAAAATCTTAATCTGCAAAGCAACTAGTAATTATCAGATAAAAGTAGTGCAACAGAAATAATGTGCAAGTGTAAATACCTACATTTAAAAAAAAAAAAACATAAATAAGAAAACACCATAAAACTCAATTCATTTCCACCACAGATGATTTAAGTTAGTAGAGAGAAAAAAAAGGTGACGTATGAATAAATATGTAAAGAATTAAAGATGCAAGAACTGAAGGTTGTATTTTCATATTTTCTACTGTTTGTTGTTTTGCTGTGAGCTGATAACCTTTGACCTCTGGGTAATGTATCATTGTAGTTGTGCTGTCACTGAATTGCAGAATGGCTTACGCTGACAAATGCCGTTAACATTCCTCCATCCCACACAACAGGATGTGGTCTGACCGTAGCTGCAGAGTCCCGGCGGTGTGCGACCTCTGGTGTGCTCCGGCGCATCCTCCGCTGACCTGTGGAGGCTGGGACAAAAGGTTATCAGATCATTAAGCATCGTCCAGCCTTCAGGGCTTCATTTTCAGCCAAGAACTCGCACAGCTTGCTGCCAAGTACCTCGAAGGCTGGATGTACAAATATAACTACAAATAACTGTCAGTCCTCTGATATTCAAATAAAACATGAGAGGGTAAATATACCTCTCCTTGCTGTGTTTGTATCCAGACATATCACACATACGGCTCCACTGACATCCTGTGTCAGAGCTACTCCACTGATCACGACTTTATCAAGTAATTGGAGCCACTGGTTAAATATTAATGGTGCAATCAGTGCAACACATCCAGGCCCAAAACTGGCAGGGGGCCATTTATGGGAGACAAATTTTTGCTGCGTTTTTACTGTAGGTGACAATTTCTCAGGCCTAAAAGTGATCATTCAGTCTAATTATATCACCTCAACTGGGAAGTTAAATCATTCCCACAATTTTCTACTTTTCAGTTGTCTGGATTGGTTGGTATTTGCACCAAGGCTGATCACAATTATGTTTTGACTCTACACTCATTTCCAGTAAAATGCAACTATTCTGATAGTTCAGTAATTAAATATCTAAGGTCTGTACTGTCCAGTGAGTTATTGGGTGAAAAATCTACATGATTTTTAAATTCAGAACATTCATGTGATTCTCTATTGCTACACAAAAAAGAGAGTAAAGGGCTCACACATAAGGTTACATATTGTTTTAGTATCAGACAGTGAGTTCAACTGTCTAGGTTTTTGCTAGTACAGGAAATTTTAATCAAATTAAGACTCAACAATAACAAACCATCAACTACAAGGATGATGCTATCTAACTAACTCACTATCCTGAATTTGTATTTGGGCTTCAACTTCAAATTTACTTCAGAAATTTGGTTTACCTTCTTCTACATCTCTGATTACACATTATCTCAACCATGCATATAAAACTCTTCCAGCACACTGGGACCCATTTCATGCGGTAAATACTTATGAAACACCTTCCTCATTCCAGTACATTCACAAGAAATGTCCTTACATTCTGCTCGGTAAGGATTTCTTGCTCATTATTTTCGGTTAAAAACAAAAGTGCAATAAACTACATGGCGCACAGAACCACTGAACAAGCTTTATTCCTAGCTGCTGGTAAATCTCCTCACACCCACACTGCAATAAGAGGCTATTAAATGATTTGACACAGGCCAAGTAGGTTAAATTTTCATGCTCACACTACTAGAAGATGCCACTAACAGCTTCAGGAAGAGAGATCCACAACAAAACAAAGCTGACTAAACTGTAGGAAAAACCCTACACTGTTTCAATAAAGCCCAATTACTTAAAAATACTATTAAATTTAGATTTTCTTTTTTTCCTCTCCCACACAAAACCAGATGTTTTCATTTTGGCAAAGTCTTACCTGTCCTGATGACGAGCCAGGGAAACCACACTGAAATGCATCACCACCACAAAGACCCATCGGATTATCTCAACCATTTTCTTCCACCACTGTTTCTATTATAACCCTTTAACTACATATTAGCTTCTGCTATCCTCCGAAACCTTCTCCCTGTCAAACCAGATGCTTGTTTTGTAATGTGTGTGTGTGTGTGTGTGTGTGTGTGTTTAAAAGGCCCATCTTCGGGTGTTTTGCGTGCCAAAGGGCATTTAAGTGTGCGTCAGTGTTTGTTTGAGGAGTGGAGTGGGGATGGGGGGGTCACATGGTGTAATTATAAGGTACTGAGAGGTGGAGGTGTGACAGTTCACCTGTGTGAGTGAGGAACAAAACACAGAGGGACACACAAAGAGTCTGTTTACACTTGGTTTCAAAATGCGTCTTGGGAGATCGGATCACAAGTGGACAGCTGAGATACATCTTTGTTTACACCTGTGTCTAACATGAGAGAGCCACAAGAGAGGCAGGAGATCAACAAATGTATTCACACGCTTTGACATCGCTAGTCAGCCTCCACTTATTGGCTTGATATGTACACTGCCTTTCTAAGCAGATGATCAGTTTGTTCTGTCGTTATTATTCTGAGCTCTTTTAAAAAAGTTTATTTTTGACCTTACAAACAGCAGATGACAAGGTAATATCTACCCAAGACCTACTTATTACCTCTGCCAAGGGGCTCATGTTTTTACCCGCATTGGTTCCTTTGTTTGTTTGCAAGAGTATTACCCAAGGGACAAATGGTTACATTTTGGGCAAGATCAAAAAACAAATTTTCATGGCATCTCCAGTCGTCTTCATCCACTCTCTGTGTACAGGAGGCATGTCAGCCCGGGTGTCCCAAAGACCGCATGACGCTTCTCACTTATCACAGAAGTGAAAAAAAGCAGAGTCCACCCTGTCCGAGACCGAGACAAGACCGAGTAAAAATGCCTTCGATTCCGAGATGAGACAGAGACCCTTAACAAGTGGTCTCAAGACCAAGAGTACTACAACACTATAATGTCCAAATGTTTCAAAAATGTATAACTTTGTTACATCTATCTATATATGTTGTTGAAAATCTACACACACATGTGCAGGATTATATGTACGAATCAGACTCATTTGTGGACACAGAAGATAAAAACAGATACATGCACATGGATAACGATTTAGGGGAGGTTGGTGCTCTCTGAGTGCCTTCACCTCTACCACATCACATTGTCTTTGTCCACCTGTAGGACTAAGTAACTAATGCAAAATCTCTCCTCTGCGAGGATTTAAAGCTTAATTTATCATAAAACTACAAATGATATATTTTGTTGTTGTGTCCTATTGAGTGTGCTGTAGTCAAATGTTTTTCTTATTTATCTGCAGGGATTTATTTATCTTAACAAATTAATGCTGTTTCTTATTTTCTTTTGTCTTGTTTGTTGCTTACAGAACTGAAGGAAAGTTGCGGACACAGACTATTTTGAGAACTAAGTGTTTTCCGAAGGCTGGGACTGAGATCTCAGGGTCGGAAATAACTGCTGGCAGCCTCAGAGGTAGTGTCTTTGAAGCCTTAACTATTACCAGGACTGATCAGAGTGCAATCAGTTGTATTAAGCTCAAAGGCGGAGTCCATGTCTGGATGCCTGGTGGTCCAATCTCTAGACAGATTCACACACACGCACGCACACACACGCACGTCCTGTTTTAACACTGCATCCGTCTAATGGACGAACATCAGCTGGTAAAAAGTCTTTTATGAGTTGATGTCATGTGTTAACCTCCCAGCAGCGTCACTGAAGCCACAGGCCAAACTGATTATTATTCTGCCTGTTGAGTCACTTTAGAGAAAACCGGAGCTTTCTGCTCTCAATCGACACCTCCATCTTTCTGACCCCAAAACAGCAACCAGCACATATTTGGCAGCTTCCTTTAAACCCGTTTGGCTAATTATACGATTACCGCAGGTAGGTGGCCCCAGGGTGTCACCGCTGCAGAGGAGGCCGTAAACCAGCATAAACACACTCCAACTGCAAACCACACTGTTTTTAGATACCACCAATCATACTTGTAGAAAAATGAGATTATACGAGGTGCTGGGTGGCACTGAAGAAGGTGTGGTTTGAGGGGGGGGGGGGTGCGTTTTCTCCTGGTTCATTTTCAGCTGTGTCTCCCTCCATATGCACACAGGACCCCACCCAACCCTTCACCTTGGATGGTTTTTGTCAAATGTGTCACCGCCACACATCAGCAAGTGAGGTGGAAAGAAACCATAAAATGACTGTGCATGGTCTGCCTTGAATTACGGCCAAACCTCACTCCATATCTGTCATACACAATACAATTAAACCTAATCCTGCCTGCCAAGGAGGAAAGGAGTGAGGGAAACAGGGGGGAAAAAAAAGGAAAAAGAAAAGTGGCCGTCAACAGTAAAACAGGATGATAAACGTTGTCGGTGCTGGCTCGGTGTGTGGCAAGTGCAGGAGTTGATCAGAGAGTTGAGCTGCGCTCTCTTCCCTCTGCCAGCATGGACTTGGTGGGAGAGGATCAAGATTTCAAGTGTCTCTGCGCCAAATCTGCAGATCCTCCCCCTCGTCCTCCCCCTCCTCCTCTGACCACATTAGAGGTGTAACACATTGGTGGTCTTTGATTTCTCAACTTGAAAAGGGATGCCCCACAAAGAGATCAGATATCATTTAAAGCTCCCTCCCCACCCCCCACTTGTTAAAAAAATACAACATATCCGTCATAAATGATGAAGTTGAGTGAATCCCCTGATGTGAAAATAAGATTCCTGGAACAGTGTTGGTGGTCAATCACACAGAATATATAGACAGCCCTTCTGCTCTTATTAAACTGTACTTTTTCAAATTTAATAGTGACATGTGGGCGCGCTATGTGACAATTCAAATGTATTTTCACATTTTTTTGAAGAATATTTGAAATAAAAAAGACCACAAGCGCACTGGAAAATCAAATTAAACCCAATTTCATAACTGCTGATCATCATTTTGGACTCAAACATCACCACTAATGACTTAATTTGGACCAATCTGTTTCCAAGATTATCACTGAGGTTTCACGAGTGTATTTTTGCTCTTTTGGGTGTTTTTTTTCCCTTAAATGTTTTATCTGTTGGAGTTGCTGAAATGTTCTCCACTTATAGAGGATTTACCTGCCAGGAAAGACACAGAAAACTGTAAATAATGTAAATTACATGTATGTTTAAACATTTTGGAAACATTTATATGTGAATTATGTATTATTCTGTGAACATACTTACTGCCAAAATAAATTAGATGATGATTTTTTTTAGAATCTGAGACAGACGGCATGTTTCAAATTAGAGGAAAAGTAAGTGTAACAATAAAATTGGATGCTAGCTACTTTCACTTTCAAAACTAATCACACTTGACATTTCAGTGTGATGGTGTATGTTAGAGCCTGATATGTAACAATGACCCAAAATGTAACAATGTCCTGAATTGTAATAAAACCTGAACTGTAATAGCTGATTGATAATGTAACAAAAGTGCTGAGCCTGAAGTGTAATTTAAAAAAATGTAATAAAACCTGAAATGTAATAACGGATCCAAAATGTAAGAAGCTGTTAGCTGGTGTAGTTTTTACTTTTTGGATTCAGCATCTTGTTACATTATTGTCCAATTATTACATTTTATGCACTTTGTTTAGTTATAACACTTTGGGTCATTGTTACATATCAGGCTCTAACAGGTGTAGAAACAAGAAAAGTAATAAATGAAAACATATTTGCAAAATTATTTCTATAAACCCATCAAACAGGTAATATTTTAATCAAACCACCTGTTACATACTGCACATTAAGCTGTTTAACTCAATCACAGAAAAAAATGTAATGGAAGGAAAACAAGGTAATAAACTCACAGCAAACAACAAAACATTAGTTTTTTTTTTTTGTTTTTTTTTTAACCAAGATTGTTTCATTTTTGTGCAAACCAAAACAAATCCATTTTAATTTTGCATTTTAAACCATACACTATCACATATTGTTTGGAAAAAGTTTTAGGCCATATTTTCGGTCAGGACCAGTGAACATAATCCAGACTTTTTAAAGCTGATTGCAGAAACAATTAATTCAAAGGCTCATTAAACAGTATGTCAACATGCTGCTGTATAATATGAACAACTTTCTGGTACCTTGATGTTGTTTTTAGTTCTTGTTGTTCATTGGCTGTGGGACAGGAAGACAGGAAGAATCTTCTGCCACCAACAAAGTTTTAAACTGTATATCTGATAAGCATACAGTGTATTCAGATAGTACTTCCTCTTGTTTTATTCATGTGTAAAGACACATGGGAAAATGTAAAAGTACATCTGGTTCTAATACGCATGTGAATATATGAATATGTGAGTATATGTAATGTATCCTTTTTCAGTGGAAATGAAAGAAACAGACACTATTCAACAATTTTATTTTTGCTCCTTAATACTTAGCACCTGATTCCTAAATGATGATCAAAACATAAACAGGCTTTGGTATATTGTGCATATAAATAACAACTTTTATGGCTCCTTCAATACTTCACAGCAGAATAAAAAATGAAATATTTATAGTTTCATATCAAAGTAGGGGTTTATGATTGTTTTGGAGGCTTTTCTGATTGATGAGTAGCTGTGCTGAGACTTTCACCGCCACCTCACTACTACAGTTTTTTGGCTAATGCCTTTAACAGGTGACCCCTGCATGATTGACAGTCTGGGGTCAGAGTTCAGAGAGGGTATGCAAAGGAGTCGCCCAGGTGTGAGGGGTCAAAGGCTGAAGGTCAGGAATAAGGTCAGCAGACGGGACACCTGCGACGGCCTGATGAGGACAACAGGGACGGCTGTGGCAGGAAGACAATGTAACAGATTTGAGGGGGAAAAGGAAGCGTCCTCAAACTTTAAATCCTCCACCTCACATTGATCCTACACATTTACCCATGTTTATTTCTTTTCTGGAGTCATCATGTTTTACTGGATTATGGGACTGTGGTGGAATAAATGTAATGAATGAAACGTAACTGACATCTAAGGCCTTGTCCACATGTAGCAGGGTGTCTCACAAAGCAAAGATATTTTTGGATGTCATCCACACGAAAACACAGATTTACATCATTAAAAACGATTCTTTTAAAAACCTCCAATTAAAATGAAGATTTGCAAATAATCCGTTTATGCATCTGCATGTGGACATCAATAACTGGCATTTTGCTTTTCAAAACGTCACTGATTGCGACAAAATATGATCTTATGACCTGTGTTTACATTCGGAAAAAGTATGAATGCCCTCACAAGGGTTTTGGTGCTCTTTCTTGTCCAGGTGCTTTTTTCTTGCTTGTTGTTACAATGCTCCACATCGAGAGCACAGGCGACACCAAAACTACGTTTAAGAACAATTCTGCCTCCTTATTGGTCCACACAAACGAACCTGGTGCCATGTTTCATGTTTTGTGGAAGTGACGTCGAGAGACTGAGGCTTACTCTGATTGGATAGGGTTTGGGGAACTACTACTACCTAAAGCTCTGGCATGCTTATGAATGTGCTTAAAAACGCACTTATGCGGTTAGGTGTGGATGATTTTTTTCTTCTAAAAACAAGGTGGTGTTTACGTATGTTTTTTTCTAGACGAGGGACAGGATATTCAGTTTTACAAAAACCCTGCTACGTGTGGACAAGGCCTTAATTTCCTTTTTAGACTTTTCTTTAGTGTAGTAGCCTTTGTGTTAAACTTTATGCCTCTAATACATGTTGAAGGATCACTGTGTATTGTCTTAGTGGGGGATTTTAGTGTTAGTGTCAAATGTCATAAGAAAGCATATGAAGAAAAATGGATTGAAGGACGACCCAGGTACAAAGTGGTGTCAACAGCTCAACAACTACAAGTTATGAATGACAGATGAAGGACTGACTCTCTTAAATGAGAGCCTGAGTTTGTCCATTGAATGTAACATCTTAACTTCATAGAACATGTTGTGTCACAATAAATCAACTTAATCTGAAATTCTGAAAACTTATAAGATATCTCATTGATACATAGATAGATAGATAGATAGATAGATAGATAGATAGATAGATAGATAGATACATAGATAGATACATAGATAGATAGATAGATAGATACATAGATAGTATAGATAGATAAAGGTAATCTAATCCGACCATCACAACTCATAAGCACAACAATATGGTCACAAAGTTTTGGATTACATCTTTAACTCCTTCCTTCCTTCCCCGTCTGTTTGTGTAACAACGTCTTCTGTCACCACTTTGCCATGCCTGTTAGGCTACAGCTAAACTGGAAGTACACAGTGTACAGAGAGGCAGTGCAGCCATTAGACACAGAGCTTTGGAGAGATTAGGATGCACACAGTACACCGCCACCACAGGCAGCCTCTGTACCAAAACGAGGATTAAGGCTTTGGCAATGGTGAGGCAGCACCACCGACAAACCCTTAACCATGCAAAAGACACCAGAGAATCGCCAAGAAAATTCATGCGGCACATGTGTTTTTACCTCATGTGGCACTGATGAGAATGAACTGACGATATTTCCTGAGAAGGAACGGGCCATATTTATTTCTCGGCCCATTCTTACACTGAGAAAAGTCTTTAATCCTCCACTTCTGGAAAAATGCTCCCTTGATTTATTTATGATTCATTTTGTAGAGTGCGCTCTGACGTTGGAGTTATGGGGGTGCATTTGTGTGATTGTGTGTGGGTTTGACTGAGAGGCAGCGCACTGTTGAAATTTGTTGTGATAGCTGAGCCATAAACAATCCCTTTTTTTTGTTTACCAAGCCTTTTTTGTTGCCTTTTTGTTTTACAGTAAATGTTAATTCATTAATCAGGTTAAGAGAAGTTTTTTTTTTTATTATTGTAAATGCATTAAAAAGCTTTACTTAATTAAATGCTTGACCTCACAGGAATAAACGACTGTTTTACTTTTTTGCAAAGAGTGTGTTTCTCAGCATGCAGTGTATTGTGTTTGTATGAAACTGAAACTAAATACAGGTGATTAATGTTGCTCAGCACAGAGACTGGGAGCAATGAGAAGCAGCTGGTTTAGCTCTGCTGAAATACACAATAGTAACATGCTGATATAATGTATTTAATGATATCATGTTGACTTAGTTTAATTTGCTTTGCTGTTTGCTCATTAACTTAAAGTTTTCCATGGTGTCCATCCTGAGACACCCTGGCTCCTCCTGTCCACATGTTGAAGTGTCCTTGGGCAAGACACTGAACCCTAAGTTGCTCCCAATGGTGGCTAGTGCCTTGCATGGCAGCTCGGTAGCCATTGGTGTCTGAGGGTGTGTGTGAATGGGTGAATGAGTTGCCTTGTAAAGTGCTTTGGGACCTAGGTAAGGTCAAGAACGTGCTATATAAATGTACTCAATTTACCATTTAGTGGCTTTGTTTTATGGTAATCCATCAATTAGTGGATTGATTCTAACTACAGAGCTTCGCCATGTGTGGATTGAAATACAGCAAAGTTTGTGGTTAAACAGTGACTCCCCAGGTTCTTGTCATCAACATAAGTTTGACACAAATATAAAATGTCTTTTTAGTCGAGGTAAAGCTGCATCAATGTAAATTCCCCTTAAAGTACATATGGTTTGTTTTCTGTTATTGTACAGATTAAACAAATGAGAGTTAAAGATGTGGATGAGGACATTTTTGAATGAGTTTTGTAGCAGGATAAGTTGCCCTCTGCTAACCCTAAGTGAAGCTAACCTTCAGCTGGAGTTAGATGACAGATATTTAAATTGGCTCAAGCACTTTTTAAAATGTCTCCTTTTTTTGTTTTTGATGAAGAATTAACCAAACAAGACTGATCAAGAAGCACAGGCTGCAACATGAGGTGTGCATTCGTCTACATGCACAAGTTTTTCTTCTTCTCTCCAAACATACATGCGCGTTGTGTGTGTATGTGTGTGTGTGTGTGTGGTATCACTTATGCAAGACCCCAGCCTATTTGCTAGTGCTGTGTGATAAACTGTTTGGCGCACACAGTGCAGCAGAACGGGCCGTGCCTGTACAGATAACAAGGCGGCAGGCATCTGGCAGAGTTCACTGGCCTGGACACACAGGAACACGGACAGGCTGATGCAAGCTACGGCCTCACTTCTGCCAGAGGAAACCACATCTCTGCAAGCACAGAAAAACCAAATGTGCTTCACTTTCTTTCCTTTCACTGTTCCCTATTCTCTCTAGTCTTGCAGGGCGGGAAATTTCTGGTGGGAAGTCAATGTTTGAAGAGCAAATATGTCTGAATACATGGTCATCAGAAAGTGCGTGTTGGTTTGGAAATTGTTCTGGGCCATTTATTTTGTAAATGGGAGACACAACTAACAAGGGATGTTTGGTCTGCTGCAGTCGTCAGGTGTCTGTGGACATCAGTGGACACTTTTAGTCATCTTGCTGTCCTTTTTTTTTGGTTGCTTGGTCTCTTTAGTTGACGCACACACACACACACACACACACACATTTGACCCCAGTGTTAGCTCTAGTGTTAGCAGTAAGACCGAGGCGGATGTCCCTCTGTTGACTCTGAGTGATGTAAGCTCAAGATGAGCCCTGCAGATTAAGAGCGAAGGCAAACAAAGGGTCCTGCCAAGATGAGCCACAGTGTATACAGATTAATATAACAATACAGCCACACGAGCGCTGCCGTAAACCATTTGCATAACTCCTTTTAATGTGTTTCGGAAAATTTCCTTGCCTCGCTTTGAGGATATACCCCCTCATGGAAACTTAAACTTAGGTGGTCCATTCCAACCAGCATCAGTTGTTTACCTAGCCCGACTGAGGATCATAGAGGGGAAGCAGACAAAGAGCAATGTGTTGTCTTTGACAGCCACACACACATTTATATAGATCACACACACACACACACACACACTAAACCACATACAAATACACACCTACACTACACATGAATTCAATAAAAATCATGGTTTGGACCC
>OOFC01011970.1:2178-13146 GCA_900323345.1 Pseudochromis fuscus
ACTCAGACACCATTTATTACAAAGAAAAAAATATGCCTTCAAAGAAATTGACAGAAAGGGAAGTGAAAAACTTCCTCTGAGAAACCAGCAGAGCACGAAAAGCCACAGACGCACACACACACACACACACACACACACACACACACACAAAAAGTGTCAATATTTCAGAGTTGAGCTATTTACCTCGATAGAGCAATTTCAACTCCATTGAGAGTAAACCAGCTCTAACTGCAGAGTTAAAGGTCAATGTAGAGTTCTGCAGACACACAGTGACAAATTGAACTCTACAGATTGATTAGTGCTGGTCTGCATGTGGCTGGTAAGATTGTTTAATAATTATTTTTCAACTAAACATGATTTGCACTGATGTTGTACCAACATGAGTACATGTTGCTAACATGTACTCATCGGTTTGATATTGTCAAAATCAGAAAAATGTCAAGTAGCTACATGCTAACTGTTTGCTAACACTTCAGAAGTTCATTTTCTACTCATTTAATCAAGATGCACCTATGTACCGCGTTAACTACGGGTTTCTTCTGAATGCTGCTCAGATAATAGTGTTCTGGATCCTGATGTCAGATTACAAAGTATTTTGGGATTTATAACCAACTCATCAGCAGCCACATTTGTTCCTATAGATTATACTGTATTTTTGCATTACAGGTGAAGCCACTGCCACCACATTCTTGGAGAGGTGGTTCATCAGTCTTGGAGCAACAATTGTAAAGAAAGCCATGGACTGTTATCTACCACAGAGCTCCTAGAGTTAATGTGCAATGCTGAGTCAGCTGATGAAGTTGAGACTGGTAGGACTGACTGATTTTAATTGTCATTGTTAGTTATATAGGTAACTGTGCCAATTTAATGTGTGTGTGTGTGTGTGTGTGTGTGTATGTAATAATGCTAATCTGATGTTTGTTGTTCTGTAGGCTGAGACAGTGACATGTCTGCTGTCTTGCTGCTGCTACTACATCTGCTGCCACCATCTGCACAAGGACAAAAGAGACCAGGAAAGATGTCTGCATCTCAAGCTGTCAATCTTATCACAGTCCTAAAGGTGTGTTACTGTTGTTTCAAATGTACTTTCCATCACCACAGTGAGGTGATCTGATCTATTGTCAGAGGTTGGTCACTCAATACTGCTGTTGAATGTGTTGTTTTAGACTGGAACGAGTGTACAGCAGCATCTAGACATCACCCTAAGCTGTCGGCCCTACCTTCTGGCTCAGGGACCCACAAGAACCAGCACTCGCGCCTTCTTCAATGTGATTGATAAGCTTGCACCTCCATGTAAGACGATGGATTCAGTGGGAGCCCTTGAGGAACTCTTTAAGGCCCACTATGTCTTTGGTACGTCATACAGTTCTTCCCTGACGAACTTTTACACTTTTCTGCAAACAGCTATTTACAAAATTGATGTTGTGGAAACTCCCATTGTTGCAGAGTTGAACAAGAATGCTGTGTTAGTCTCCACTGAGGTAGAAATAATGAAGTGCTTCCTTTGCAAATGTGAACATGGTGGACCAAACAGTCTGGTAAAGTACCTGAAGGTAATTCATGTTCTCTGTAGTGGCAGGACTCTTCATCTTAAATGTGGTCAAGTGGGATGCTCACATTCTTTTGGTAGCTTTTCTGGCTTCAGAAAGCACCTGAACAAATGCCACGCAAGTGATTAATTTGATTCTGCAGATGGTGACGCTACACCTTAAAGTATTCTTGACGCAAGTAATGCAACTGATGAAATGATGGCTGAAAATTAAGAGGCTGAGTCGGACTTGTCTTCAGCAGACCTAGTTGTGCAGCTGATCTAAAGGCAACAGGTGGAGGCCAAAGAGTTGTGAATTGTGAAGTGAACTCCATGGAGGAGTGTTACCAGATTGAGTCAGTTCTAATAAAACATGAGGAACTGTTGCTGCTTACTTTGCCTTTCTGGACAGTGTCCTTTAAAGAAACATTTCCATGCCTTGGAAATGACCAAGACAAAGCAAGATTTTGTTGCCTTTCATGTCAACAACCTGCATTATCCCAGACCTTTGACATACAAATGTCATAGCGTAAATGACACAGCTGTCTCTGTGGTCCCATTCCTCTGGTGAGTTTTAAAACTGCAATATTATGTTTATATCGTTACTTTTAGAGTACTTTGTCTCCTTATGTGGCTTTTATTCACTATTTTACCATCTCTTAAGTATAATTTTAGTTCTCTTTTAAATCTATTGTTTTACTTTAACCATTTTAGAAACTATTTGTTTTGGTTTTTAATCTCAACTGTTTGTCCTTATGGGGGGTACTCTACATCAGAGGCTGTACCTGGTCTGTGGTGGGGAGCTCAAGGCCATGCCTGTACATTTGTGGTTGTAGGCTCCCTCCAGCCTGGACCTGGCGTCTCTGCTTGGTGGCACCCCCTGTGGTGGTGGGCTACAGCTCCCTGTGTGTGTCGCGTGTCGTGTGTGTGTGTGTGTGTGTGTGTGTGTGTGTGTCGTGTGTTCATTTCCATTTGATAGGTTGGATCACAGCAATCCAGTAATATGGCATCATGTTTTAAAATTGAAAAGAAATAATTGAACTCAATTTGGGGTAAAAAGAGCTCCATAAAGTGTAATCAATTACTCTGAACAGTGTGAAAAAGCAACAGTGTTAAATATTTTTACACATTTCGTTAAAATTAACACTAAAAAGTTGATATTGGCAATAGAGTAAATTTTACTCCAATTTTGAGTGGAACTAAATGTTTTCTGAAACTGAGTTAAATTCAACTTGTTAAGAGTCAACATGACACTCCTCCGTTGTGAGATGAGTTTGTTCATACAAGATTCTCACTACTGACAGTTTGTGAGCTGTGGGGTGTTCACACTGTTTCAGGTGAGAGGACAAAGTGGTTTATGAACATCTGTGTCCTGTCTTGTTTTTCAAAATATGGCACTGTCTCCAAACAAACGACTTGTCCTGCACTGTCCTGCAGTGATGACTTATTTCCTGTTATGTCCTTGTCAAGGACACATGAGCATTCACACTTGAAAAGATGTGTGGTCAAATGTGTCCCAGACCACCTCTGCATGTGGTTTTAGTTAACACATGTCAGTATGTCTTGGTGGTTGTTGTGATCTGATTGCATCTTATAACCAAGTGTAAACAGGGTCACTGTTGGTGACCCCCATTTTTCAAGAACTCAACCTGTTAATGAAAGTTATGTGCTATAATTGAAATTTCCAGAATATACTGAGTTGACCTTGTGGCGAAATGACTTTCTTAACCGATGTTTGTCGTGATGGATGACACATCATTAAATATGTGTGGACATGTCAGGATCTACAGTTCCATTATAACTACATAACCACAGCTTACATGGCAGTCAGCTGACGGTGCTCCCTCCAGTTCCAACATGCGCCTAGTGAGATGGGAGGATTTTACATGACAAAATCAGTAGGCAGCGTGTGGACTCCAGAGGACGCGTCCCACATCGCCGTCCAATCCTGCAAATGGAGGCTGTCTCCACGCCCACCACTTCAAGCTGCTCCTGAGAGGCAAGCTGCTGATACAGAGTGACAACCACGCAGCAGAGACTCGGCTCAAACGGCAGCAGGGAGCTCCATCCACCTCATGTGTGTGATGGACATGCTGTTTGCTCCTCTTGGAAGTAATAACTATCACACCTGTATTCAGCAGAAGACTCCTCCCTGAAGCTGCAGATAATGCACAGTGTGATTCACTGGTGGATGCAATGCATGTCCCCCACCAAGCAGCACAGTCTGGAGTGACACAGATCTGTTCTGACTGTTATGCAAAATATTTGGAAAAAAAAACAACGGTATGATGAACTTGATTTCCCACATTCTCAAAATAAGGCACTGGAAGATGCTATCCCTGAGAGGACAGGTCCTTCCTAAGGTAGAAGTACAAGAGTGAACACAAACAGACGTACACATACACAAAGAGGCTTTGGAAAAGTGCCAGTTTAATTCATTTACAGTGAAATTGGCCAGGGGGCTGCTCGAGCTGCTGACTCGGCATAGCTGTAGTGCAAGTACTGGTGATGAAGACAGGAAGGATTAAGGGCTGTATTGTGGGGAACGGCTGGGAGAGGGTTTGTCCATTCACACAAACGCGCACACGTTGTTTGTCGGTGTTGATTTCCTGACCAGAAAATAATGCAACACACACGCTGTTGCAGATCAAAGATATAAGAATATTATGTGTGTGCGTGTGTGTGTGTGTAAAAAGCATCGGCAGAGCAGAGCGCTACACAAAAAGAGGGAGTACCGTAACCCAAGCATATAGTCAGGATACTGATTCACTGTCAAAGGAAAGGAAGACCAAGAATGACCTTTGCTGCAGAGTTCGAGTAGAAGACACAACCCAATCCACTGTCAGAGACTTCAGCAATTTAACCATGAAGACTTGGTTTAAACAAAGAAACAACCTCTGAGGGAGACCAACAAGAGCTGAAGAAATCTACTTGGGCTCAGACCCATGGCCGTCTGTACTTCAGTCTTTAATCTGAGATTTTTGCTGCAGGGAGCTTCATGGAGAAGGTGATTTGATGGTATCTTCATGTGTGGTCGCCAATATGAAACCTGAGGGAGGAGCTGTACAATGCTGTCTACCACAACTTTATACAGCAACATCAGGTTTGTTATTGATTAGACTGCACTTTACGCCTCTTCTTCATTGTGACAGGACAAAATAACAATCTTGCAGTCCTTGCTGTTGACAAATGACAAGAACACCTGTTTTGTAATTCAAATAACATGTCGTGCTTTCTTTATGATAGACCATCCTTATACAGTATATTTATCTAGTAACTCACTAAATTGTCACTCCACCACAGTCCTCTCTCTCTCTAACACATTGATTAAGCTGACACACAGCACACTCAAGCTGTCACAGACCCCTCATATACTTTCACTTCGCACAACCACTATGACAAATCTCCCACTGTTAAACATATTTTATTGTTTGGTTGCAAGAAGCTGATGATGGAAATGATGAAGAGACTAACAGCACAAAAGATGGGAGGATTGTGTTATTTTCTTCACTTTATACAATATCCCACACTTACTGTTCACCCAAGCACCAAATAAACAGACACTGGCCATCAACAGTCTTAATAAGTGTGTAGTGAAAACCACATCCTGACATGAATGTTTTTGGAAGCAGGGACGTCTGTGGTAGTTTCTTCAGGACATGTCTGTTTCAGACTTTCTTGATGCACTATGAAACTAATGCCTCAAAATCTTCAAAGGATGGTGCTTACAGTGGGGGGATCCCTGAAAGTTCTCAGTTGTTCAGATCATGGATATCCAAATAACACTGAAGCCAGAGCAGCTGGACAGGGTTTTAGATTTAAAGGTCTCACATCTCATCCAAGAGGTTTCTTTAGTTCTAACTGACTGGGAGGGAGTCCCAGGTTTTTAAACTCTGAAATTGTGAAGAAGATCATTGATAACAACTGTTACTCTGGGTGCTCAAACTGGCTCAAAGGAGCCCAATGCATTAACATTCAGAAGTGCCAGGAAGATTGTTGAGAAAACTCAAGTACAAACCCACAGGCAGGGACTGGACTTTCACTGGACTTTTTTTTTTTTTTTTTTTTTACCAGAGGAATAAAACTGACAGTAAGCCACTGAACCAGAGACCAGAGCTGGGGTTGAAGTTAAGGTGGTGATGGGTTCAGGTCAGAGAAAAGCCAGCCTGACTATTTTCAAGGTGCATGTAAAATTAGGTAAGTTTGGGATGAACAGCTGGTGGACCAGGTGTGGAGCAGAGTCAGGAGTCAGGTACTGGGAGCTGCATGAGGAAAACAGATCCAGTATAGAACTTTTAACAAAGAAATGGCTGGAACAAGACAAACTGTGTGGTGGAGTCTACCACCTACCATCTCACTGGCAGGAGCAGAGGGCATGACAGCACTCCATCCTTTGTAGGTGAAACCCATCTGAGTGAGTTTGAATGAATCCAGTGAGTGAATCTGGAAGGAGGATCTGGCAGCATGGGATCCAACAGTGCTCCTCAGGACCATAGCCCTACCAGGCTGCTCGGTATTGCCGCTATGATGGTGCACATCCAATAGCTGCTGGACCATGATGACAGGCCGGCCACACAGAGGGCTGAATAAAGAGAGTCCACTGGTTGTTAGGGATCAACAAAGCAGGGAGTCATTTCTTGGACTCTACTTTGGGAGGAAGGTCTTTGGAGCTAAGCCAGACCTTTTGGTGTGGCGGGATCCCAGAGGAAGAGCAGAGGAGGGCAGTCCTGGTTTGTTTCCAGACTTTGAAACAACAGTGCATGTAGACTTTGGCAGAGGTGATGACCAGTTCCTGTTCTTGAAGAGGAACTCTGCAAGGTATTGTGGCTATTTGTCTGTGGATTGTAGCCTAATGATACCCTAGTTGCAGCTCCCAGAAGACCTTACAGAGTTGAAGGTGGTGAACAACAAACCAGCTTCTTACTTAGTATTTCCACTAGTGGATATGATAAAATAGCACAATAAAACATACATTAGATGCTGTTATTCATTTACTATACTGTACCTGAAGTGGAGAGCACAACCCAGGGAGTTAAAAATAAGGTTTAAGCTGATATCTGATGCCCCCCTGAAAAATTCCTGGAAGTAGACAGACCTGTCCACAGTTATCTGGGCTTGACCAGGACATTGGGGCTATTAGTTAGTGCTCTCAGCTGAGCCGTCTGTGGAGCATTTTAACCCTGAGGTCTCATCTCCTTTCACAGAATGAACTGACTCATCAGATCGGTTGTTAGGTTAGGTCACACATCTTTGAGTTCTAAATTAAAATGTTAGTATTCATATGTATGTTCTGTAAAACAATACATAAAATGTTATAAATTATGAAAATAATATTGTCATCAAAATCCTGTAATCACATAATGTCTCCTGGACATTTGTAGACTTTGTTCTTACTACGAGAAAATCAGAGAATAGACGTTGGTGAATGCAGCAATCTACTGTATAATTGTGTATTGTGTTTGTCCACAAGCAAGAAAATGAGCAGCTGAAAATGACTGTTTCACACTGAATGGAGGAACTGGCCGGGATACGATCAATTAAGCTCTGGCTTTACTGGTGGCCCAGCTCATTTACTGGGCCTGTGGGACAGGCGGAGATGAAGTGGCCTGTTTGACTCAGTACAGGTAGGATGTAGAGTGTAGTAAGTCCTGTTGCTGACTGTACTGGAGCAGCAGAGAGAGTCAGGAGGAAGTCGAGCTGTTTAGCTGCTGCTCCCAACGCTCACGGAGACGACTTTACATTTTTCAGGCTGAGGAGATTGACTAGTTCAGATTTAAAGAGTTTAAAAAGGTTCCCTGCCGAGCCTCATTGTTAAACCCACTGGCTGCAGCTAGAACCAGGAAATTTAATGTAAAAACCCACATTTCTCACTACGAGGTGATAACAGAAAGCTAGCAGGGAGAATACTACTATCAAATGATCATATCTAACAATTCATCCAAATTAGATGATGAGATATATTGTTTGTCCATGTGCTTTAGAAACAAAAGCATTTCCTCTCTGACACAGTAATCAGCAAAACATCACTTTGGTGCCTCCCAGAAGTGTCACTGTTGATCTATAATCCGCTGGTTGGAAATGAGAAAATAACAATCCACGGTACAGTTCATTGTATTCCTCCTACGAAGACTTTATTTTTTCATCCTAACCCCGTAACGCCATGTCTATCATATTTGATACATGAGTTTTTATGACTTCTGCATCGTTACATTCTCCTGATGTAACAATCATGCTGGATATAGCAAAAAAATATAATGTAAAAATGAAAACTCATATATGCAAATTAATATATTTTTTTATTTCTGTTTGTCAGAGAGTTTAGTAAACATTCTGGTTTCAAAAAAATTAAAATTTCTGTCAATTCTTTCATGGTCAGGCTTTACAGGGCTGCAGTATGAAGAGTTTAAAGTAATGATGAGTCCGCCCCGCATCCTTTGCCTCTCACTTTCTGTGTGCCATAAATATAAATGATCCTTTTCATTTGCATCTGCTCAGAGACCCACATACAGCTCAGATAACTGGACTCCCAGCACCTTCTACAGTTTCATTTTCTCACTTAAGGAGGAAGGATTTAACTTCGTCTGAGTAGCACTATAAAATTATATGAGCTATTTGATCCCATTAGATATTTGCCTTTCAGACAGAGTGAGGTTTGGCCTGTTACCAGATGCATCTTATCCCTCCTGCTTTCTGTAATGGATCTGGAGATGAGACAATCACAGTGACAGAGACGCTAGCCTAACCCCCACACATGTACACCCATACACTGCAATTACACTGTTCTTAGTTCAAGTCTGTTTTTACTGTCATTGGGTATTTACTTTTTTACCTGAGATTTAGCCTCTTACTTTGGTCAGTCTGAAGGACACTGTCTCCTCCACAGGAAGGTGCACATGCAGCCTGTCATCTGATTGTGATGACAAAGCAGAGGTCCTCCAGGAACGAACCTGGCCAGATAAAACTAATGAAGCATGCAGTGAACAGTGACAGGACTCTGTCAAAGTGAAGCTGGAGGAGGAACAGGGCTGACCTGATAAAACATGACAGCAGACAAATGTGTATTTTGCCTTGTTGCCTTCGTTGCAAGACGAGTTGGTAACATCTGCAAAGAACTGTCCAAAACCTCATCCTGTTTGTGACTTAATGCAGAAGAAGTAAAACAAATTGAACACAGCCAGGTCCTTCTTTATGCAGTAATGACAAAGGTGTCAGGGGTTGGTGGTTAAAAAGTTAAAGCACAAGGAATTACTGTATATATTAAAAACACTTATTAAATCATATTAAATTCAACAACCCTTTTTTTGTTGAACAAAACCCCTTTTGTTTCATTTAACAACAAAATGCTGGACAGTGGTGCAGCAAGAAGGTTCTGGGTTCAAATCTCAGCTCGGACCTTGTTCTGTGGAGTTTGCATGCTCTCTCTGTGGTTTTTGTCTGGCTACTTTGATTTCCTCCCACAGTCCAAACACATGCATGTTAGGTGAACTGACTACTGTAAGTTGACCGTAGGTGTGAGTGTGGGTGGTTGTTTCCATGCATTGGCCCTGTGATAGACTGGCTGGATACACCTGGATACCAAGGTGTACACAATGGATGGATGGATATTGGTCCTTGTCTTAAATATCAAACAATTATATAATAAAACACGTTGTAAAATAACGTAATGTTATGTAACATAACCGCACATTATATACAACAGAAGTAAAAATTCTCCAGAAGATTGAATTTCATAACATTGTGGGGAATTAAATTTCTAAATTTGGTAGCCTGACCAATAAGTGGTTAATTCTTGATCTCACATACAATAAGATAAGTCAAATAACAAGATCATTAATTCAAAACGTCTTGGCTGACAAGAAAGAAAACATGTAAAAGAAGTAGACTTACTAACAGAAGCAAACAGGCAGAGTCAGAACTAAGAGGCTGGTGATATTTCTAATTCAAGCACATGGAGTGAAGATGCCTCACTACTAGAGATCACTGCCTGTTCATTTATATTGTATATGTTTACACACAGGACATAATGAGCACTGCAGACAAATTTAAAAACAACTAATAGGAAGGAGGCCACAAAATGTAGAACATCTAAAAACACTATGACTCTGACTATAATAAATATTATATCCATAAAGGTGCTACCCCACTGTAATAGTACCTTAATGAGCTCACTGGACGTATAGTGAATAATAGTGGTAATACACTGAATGTTGGCTTTTTTATTTTTATCTACTATCATGTTTGTCCAAATCCTTTACGTAACATGTATATGCATGTGTACCATTATCTATCATGATGTGACTATAAATTCATGTCCTTTTATATCTTTGTACCCTGAACAGCCTGAAACAGCATCTGAGCAGGGATCTCTACCATGATCTGACAAAACTAAACTAAACTAAACTAAAGTAAAATAAACTAAACTAAAATAACCTAAACTAGTTTTAAAGAAACCTGTAATGTATAAATTGCCACACTGTAAAAGGAAACTTTTAAAGTATTTCTTTGCAAAGAGGTGTTAGTGTAGGGCAGGGGTTCTCAACTTGAGCCATGGAGGCCGACACCCTGCAGGTTTTCTATCCAACCATCTCTCCAGCAGCTGATCTCACTGATGAGCTGCTTCCCTCAAATTAAAGGAGGTGGTAATCATTGAAATCACCTGCTTTAGAGACCGGCTGGAAGGAAAACCTGCAGGGTCTTGGTCCTCCATGGCACAAGTTGAGAACCCCTGATTTAAAGAGATAATCCTGTTACAGGTCCATCTGCAGAGGAACAATCACTTTATATCCCTTTGCAGGTCATGTGATTGTAAGTCTCTTTGGTAATAATCTGTATCTCAGTTCATAAAACCAAAGCTTACAGCTGGGATTGTTCTCCATCCATCGTCTGGACCCGGCAGAACCCAGAACCTCCTGCTGGGAGGAGGCTGACCTCTGGGATCAACAGCCACTGAGCAGCTTTTTAGGTTAAAATGACTCTTCATCGTCTGAAACTCACTCAGATTCTCTTTGTAAATCACCAGGGACCTTTGTTTTCAGAGTCTCTGTTGTTGTGGATACAAGCTTCACAAAGTAAAGTAAAGTAACTGTAATCACTGTGTGAACAACTTTATTATAGCAAAACAAGAGTTCACTGAGAAGCTTCCTGATCCTAATGCTGATCAGAGGAACTCTGTACGCTGTGCAGCATCTCAGGAAAATATAAACTTCATCATTTCAGCTCAACATGTGAGAGATACAGAGAGACAGGGATACAGAGATACAGGGATACAGAGATACAAAGACATACAGAGATACAGGGATACACAGAGATACAGAGAGACACAGAGACAGAGATACAGAGATACACAGAGACAGAGATACAGGGATACAGGGATACAGAGACAGAGATACAGAGATACACAGAGAGACACTGAAGTCAGAGTAAAACACAGACACAAACAC
>OOFC01011971.1:5139-17200 GCA_900323345.1 Pseudochromis fuscus
GTGTGTGTGTGTGTGTGTTGCTGCACAGTCTATGTGGAATATAAAGGAACTGGGTTTATTAGACCTGGGAACGCAGCAGCTGAATGAGCTGTTCAACTGTGTACTGCCACGCTTGAGCCCACAGGAGGTGCCACTTCCTGTTGATGGTCAAACAGCCTGGAGGACTTCACATCTCTCCACACACTCCTTTTTCCACAATAAGCATGGTGAGAATCATCTGTTATACTCTCATGCCTTGCCACTAGCCACTTCAGCAGGTGTGGCTCTGACTGATGCTCATAGTACAGCATTGGTGACTTCTGATCTCTTGTTTCTCTCTCAGCACTTTTTCCTTTTTTTCTAAAGTTATCTCACCGTTGAATAGACAGTCATTTCTTCTTCTCTATCCACAGGCTTCTCATGTAGTCCCACACTGGTGTCATCCCCAGTTTTTTCAAGGCAGCACTTGTCACCTCTTCAATCTGTCTGCACTGAGCTACAATACTGGCCAGGTAATTGTGAAGTTCAGATATGATCACTGATGCAATTAGTTAATTTGTATGTTATTTGATAACTTTGCCTTACTGAGAGAATAACAAATAGTCTGTATTATCTATGTTTACGTATTTGAACATATGCATTGTAAATGTGCCTGTGACAATATTTAGGATAATCTTATTTGTGGAAACATGGTTAATATGTTAACCTGCTTCATCTATTTCAAGTGTTGGTTCATAGCAGAGGCTTTAAAACTTTGAGGAGCAAAACCAGGCGTCTGCAGTCAGCCTTTCAACGTCCCGTTGAATCCGAAGGGTTCACACCATCTTTTATGAAGGTAGGCATTCAAAGATGTTCCTCAAGGACTCCTACCACTTGGGCCACTTCCTATTTGAGTTGCTGCCATTAGGCAGACGGTACAGGGCCATCAAAACCAGGACAAATAGACTGAAAAACAGCTTTTTCCCAACTGCCATAAGAACCCTAAATAACACCGATCTGTAATATGTGAAATATACTGATGCAACTGTGCAATATTTACATTCATATTCATCCTGCAATACTCACTACAGTGTCTATGCACCTTATGTAAATATCTTTTTATTTCAATCTGTGTCCTAGACTGTGCCTATTTAATTTCTATTGAATTTAATTTCATCTTGCTATTTTGTGTTACCTTGTTTTTCTATGTTTTTATTATCACAAAGTTTTTATATATTTTTGTTTTGTTTTTTGTTTTTTTGCACTGAATGGCCTCCACCTTACACTTTGTTGCACTTGTTGTAATGACAATAAAGTGAATCTGAATCTAAATCTGAATCTGAATGTCCATGGGCTTAGCGTGACTTCCCAAATTCTTATGTTGGGACTTTTATAGCATGTGTGTAACTTTCTGTCCTCTACCTGGTCTGTGCAGTAAGCATTAAGTTAAAGGCACAGTTCTAAAATTACCTGCAGCAACATTTGTACTTAAAAACATGAGAAACCTCAGCTGATGTTTTTTCTAGTGTGTCACCTGCAGGCTTAAAATTCTGTAACTGAAATAACTTGGTTGTTTTTTCTTATTGCATTTTCCAATACAAGGTAAATAGGGAAGTAGTATTGTTGTTTGGTGAAGGCCACTGACCAATCTTGCCTTGCATCGCAGGGGTTTCTCACACGTGACAAAGGGATTGAAGTTGAAAGTCTTGACAGCCTGTTGAAGAACAAGAACATCCCTGATGGACAGCAGGATGCTTTCAAGAGAGGCTTTGCTGAGGGTTTTCTGAAAGCTCAAGCACTAACACAACGCACCCAGGGCAGGTTTTAACACAAACACACTAAATTATTAATATAGCAGTTATCTCATGATTACACATTAAATTGTTCTGATGCATAGTTTTCTTGTTTTGATTGTTCAGACTCTCTGAGGAGGACTCGTCTAATCCTGCTGGTGCTGCTTCTTGTAGGGCTATATGGCATCTCCAAGACCCCCTTCATATCGGGTAAAGGCCCCTTTCCTCTTCCCGCTTTTTGATTTTGTTTGATGTATACTAATTTACCTCTACAATACTAACATTTAAGTATGTTAAAATATCACTACTAACACCTTAAGCCAGCTGACTAAGCTTGCTGGGATGAAACTATTTTTAATTCTGTGCGTGCTGGAGCACTAATATACAACAACACATGTGGTTATTAAATAATTTATTAGTGTGCAGCATGTGTGAGTTGATTAATCGCGCCGTGCTGTGTGATTTCGAACTTTAATCTAACCATTTTGGACAGTGCGGTTCCGAACCACATCAGGCCTTGGCTCAGCGGTGGACCCTGTACAGATGAAAAATGTGACATTTGAGCATGTCAAAGGGGTGGAGGAAGCTAAGAATGAGCTGCAGGAAGTGGTGGAGTTCCTGAAAAACCCACAGAAGTTCACAGCCTTGGGAGGAAAGCTGCCAAAAGGTAGGCTGTTTATCACTGTGGCACAAGTTGAGTCAGGGCACTGTGGTGCTATCACTCTTATTTATTCCTTGTCTCCTCATCTTTGTCTTGCTTTACGTTAGGCGTTCTCCTCGTTGGCCCACCGGGGACTGGAAAGACCCTGCTGGCCAGAGCAGTGGCAGGAGAGGCTGATGTGCCCTTTTATTACGCCTCAGGGTCAGAGTTTGATGAGATGTTTGTCGGAGTGGGAGCCAGCCGCATCAGGAACCTTTTCAGTATGTTTTTACTTATGTTTTCTTCCTCAGAGCCAGCTTTTTGTGTAAAGTTGATCACAGCAACAGTTACAGTTGCTGACTATTACTGTGCGTATATATTTCTTATGTTTGCTTTTTTCTAGGGGAAGCTAAAGCTAATTCTCCCTGTGTGATCTTCATTGATGAGCTGGACAGTGTGGGTGGGAAGAGGATAGAGTCTCCCATGCACCCTTACTCCAGACAGACTATCAACCAGCTGCTTGCTGAGATGGATGGGTAATCTCTAAAACCATCAACTGCATTTACATGTATTATGTTGGGTTTGCATGCTGACTACTTAATGACATTTTATTTCATTTGGAACAGATACAGTTTGGATTTATTTTGCTAATCCAATAAATCCCATGCACATAATGACACTGCTGCAAAATACAGTTCCATGATAAATCCACAAATTATTCATGACCTTATAAACAGCAAGGCACAACACAGTTCATCACTGGTCAAAACTCTTAACAAATTCATATGTTATTGTAATATAGCTCAGGTTATAAACAAGCTGTGTAATGGTATTTTTAGTGTTGAGAGAACACAGAGACCTTTTCAGACACTGATCAGCATGCTGTCATTATTTTGTAGGTTTAAACCAAACGAAGGTGTCATCATCATTGGAGCAACCAACTTCCCTGAGGCTTTAGATAAGTATGTTTGATATCTTTGTCTCCTGCTGTTACCAATGAAAATATCAGGCTTTGCAGTGCCCATTTAGAAATGTCAAAGTTTACACTCAACAGTCACAGCTGTTGTGGTCAGTACATGCTGTAAAACTGCGGCTGTAGTCCAGGCTGTACTTCAGAGATGTATACTTCCACTGTGTCAGTATATTGCTAACTAACTGATGTATTGTCGCAGTGCCCTGATCCGCCCGGGACGTTTCGACATGCAGGTGACTGTACCTAAACCAGATGTGAAAGGCCGCACAGAAATTCTCAACTGGTACCTCAAGAAGATTAAAGTGGATCCAGGTGTGGGATCAGCATCTGCTAGTCATAATTTAAGCTGCATTAAATATGGATTTTACAATGAGATCATGGGCCGAATATTTTAGGAATGTTCACTCTTTGCTTTGTCGAACAGCAGCCATTAGTCTAGTAAAGAGTTCCAATGTAGATGGATGTGTTATCTCTGCAGCAATCGAGGCCAATATTATTGCCCGGGGCACAGTGGGCTTTTCAGGCGCTGACCTGGAAAATCTGGTCAACCAGGCGGCCCTGAAGGCAGCAGTTGATGGCAAAGACATGGTCACTATGAAGGAGCTGGAGTTTGCTAAAGACAAAATCCTAATGGGTGAGTTAAACTATACTGGCAGATTTTCCCAGGTGTTATACATCATCTTCTCACTACTCCTTATCCATGTGTCGTCTCCATTACCTTTTTCTAATCATCATAACATCACTGCCACTACAATTGTGTTTACAATGTGGTAATTGTCTGTTTTTCCTGATATCAGTGTTTTCTGTTCTCTCTCTTCCTTAAGGCCCTGAGAGAAGGAGTGCGGAGATCGACAAGAAGAACAAGCTCATCACAGCGTACCATGAATCAGGCCATGCAATCGTAGCTTACTACACTAAAGATGCCATGCCCATCAACAAGGCTACTATCATGCCCCGAGGCCCAAGTCTCGGACATGTAAGCAGACCATTGAGCATATCTGGTTCTTACCCAGTCATTATCCTCTGCAATTTTTCATCTTCCCCTCTTCATCCCAGGTGTCCATGCTTCCAGAGAATGATCGGTGGAGTGAGACCCGTTCTCAGCTTCTGGCCCAGATGGACGTCAGTATGGGAGGGCGAGTAGCAGAAGAGATTATATTTGGCCATGAGTACATCACCACTGGTAAGAAAGATTTCCTGAAGTGCCCGTGAGTGAACAAATGGGGTAGAATTTAAAAAAAAAAAAAAAAAAAAAAAGTTGATTGTGTTAAATGACGATAGGTTTAGAATTTACAAAGCCATTTCTGCCATTTGTTTTTCCCAGGAGCATCAAGTGACTTTGACAGTGCCACCAAGATCGCAAAGATGATGGTGACCAGATTTGGAATGTGTGAAAAGGTAGGCTGACTTGAAAGTGATGTAATAACAAAACAGATCTTACCATGTTCAGATTTTTACATTTCTTTCTGTATTGACTTCCCTGTGTGTCTTTCAGTTGGGTGTGATGACCTACACTGACATGACAGCGCAAAGTCCTGAGACACAAGCTGCTGTGGAGCATGAAGTCAGGCTCTTACTGAAGGTCTGTGTGATGGATTATTAAACATCTAAAAAAAAATTAAATAAATAAATAAATAACTCCGCTTCTGTGATCATTTCTATAACCTCTTTCCCTCTTGCTGTGTTCAGGAGTCGTATGAACGTGCCAAAGCCCTGCTGAAGTCTCACACCAAGGAGCACAAGAACCTGGCGGACGCTCTGCTCATGTACGAGACGCTGGACGCCAAAGAGATTCAGCTGGTCCTGGAGGGGAAAACCCTGGAGACCAGATGAGACCAGCAAGGACAGCAACAAACACAAGCAGCAATAGGGGAGCAGGTCAGATTTTAAAAAGGACTAAGGGTGTCTCCTGGCAAGTGGTCATTTTGAGTGACGTCCATCGTTCACACTGTCACCTTCATGGAATCTCATCAGAATCCCCAGATAAGTTGATAAGCTGTTATAAGAAACTGAAATGTGACTTTTATGTATTCAGACTTCAGAAGATTGATGTTGCTCAGATTCATTGTATGTGATTAAAACTGAAATGCCTAATGTTAAGGATGTTGCTCAGGTCACTTTATTATTCAGAGGAGGAAGTAACACATGAATGTAAATATGTACCTTAAATATAAATACAGCATCTGGAAAGAATTTTTTTTTTTTTTTAATTGCAATGAGCCTATGTTGAAGTTTTTGTTGGGCCGACAGATTCTCATTGTGTCGAGGGACATGTACTCTTAACCCAAAGAGCTGCTGTTGTCATGGTAACCTGAAGTTAGCTGAATCTCGTCTCGTGGTTCAGTTAACTCCCAATTTAATATTTGTCCTCAGTCAGCACATACAGTCATGTCTCCAGGGTGACTTTGTGTCCATGTGTCCCTGTTGCTTGTTTTTAAAGGTGGCCTTTCTGGGTGATGTACAACAACCATATTCTTTTATTTTAAAATAAGAAATGAATAAAGCTGAACTCCAGTGTCTCAGCTGTTGTTGGGCAAGTGTACACTTTTTATTTCACTTGCTTTCAATACAGGGAAAAAAAGCGGCTGCTCGTTCTCATTAAGCTTACAACAAATATAGACATTGTGTAGAAAAATAGACTAAATATATGTTCAACGCTTTAGGATTTTAAAACTGTAATGTTGGCCTAATTTATTTAAATGGTTGGAGTTTGGCCTCTGAGAAGCCTCTCAGCCAAATATTAGTTTTTCTTGTAATTTGTAAATTTGTGGACTTTAGCCTCTTATATTATTCAGACAAATCAAAAGGCCACATCTGTCCATTTCATCACATTTAGTGCTTCATACCTTTCTGTTCTGTCAACAAAATGTGCACTTTACAGTGCATGAACAACGCTGGTGTTTACTGGCACTTCCTCCAGGTATGAAAGAAATGTGAGATATAAAGTGACATCCTTCACTCTAAACATGAGATTTCCTCTGCACAGGTTGTGTATAGAAATGTGGATTTATGCATCTGTTCAAATGTGATTGTCTGAAGTGTAATGTAATCCATACTTCTTTCAGCTTTAAGCCACCAGCATGTTGTACTTCACAGTGTTTTCATTTTCAGTTTGTTTTCCTTCAGTCTAACAATATATTCTCTAGTTGGTTGGCCTGTCAGCCACATTTAGCTGTGTACATATGTTGGGGATGTAATGGGAACATTGTATATAAATGTATAGTAATGCTTTTATGCTGTGTACACACTGAATGGCTCTCTGCTGTAGCTCTCTCCACAGTGTGACGGCAGTGGATAAAGTGTGCAGCGGAAATAAAGACAAAGAACCCCAAATAAAAACTTGTGGTGCTCGGGAGATATATTTTCAGAAAGCTGCATTAAAGGACATCACAAGATCTACACTTCTGACAAGCTATCACCAGTCTGTAATCTTTACTGTGACATTTCTGTATACCAATGCAAAACCCTAAATTCAAATGAATTCTACAAAAGAGCAAATTTAGGATAATTTTTTCTGACATGATCCCTGTATTGGGCCTCCCAACAGGGTGTACATTTTTGAATTTTTGACACATACACAGACACACACAAAACTATTATGCCCACATAGGATGAAATTTACTTAGACAACTAAATAATAACAAAAGCTTTCAACTATCAGTGACTTTGGGCCATGGACAAAGCAACTGAGTCTCAAAATTAGGCCAATGCAAAAAGATGCAATACTCCCAACAGCCACTAGATGCTGGCTTCAGAAATTTCTGGCTCCTATTGACTTCTATTCATAAAATGGTCATTTTAGAGTCCATTAAATAATGGGGGACATCACATCAGCTTCGTCCAGTCATTCCTCCATCCAGTCTATGGTTTGGGTCCTCAGTACTTGACTCTGCTTGGATTACTTCATGCAGTGCTGTGAGACTTGCCAGCTTTTCCTTTAGCTGGATACATTGTTAGAATTTTTTGCTTCTCTGTGCAATAAGGGAAGTAAAGGTAAACTGCATTAAAATCTGAGCAGTGACCCTGCCAAATCTGAATCTACAGGCAGTGATGTGTGGAAATCCCACTTCAGCACTACTTCCAAGCCCCAAACAAGGTCAGAAACACTGGAATAAAAACCAAACCATGAAGCAAACCAAATGTAATCACAAGAAACACAATCCTGAAGAATGTCCTAAAGATGTAACTCCCTGACATGGACAGCATCACCACTCCTACATCCGTGGACAGAGCTCCTTGCAGTATTGGATATCCCAAATGAGCCAAAGCCTCCAAGGCTTTCTCGTTGACGTCACTCTTGGAGCTCAAGACAAAAGCGTAAGAAATATGTGCTGAGAAATCGACAGAGAAACCAATACACATGAGCAGGCTGATCATGGAAATGGAGTCCAGGCTCACACCCCACAGCGACTGAACAAACTGCGAATGCCACCCATATGGAGCAAAGAGGACTGGGTATGAGGAGAAACGAAATGACAAGCATCGCAATCACAGCGACAAGGATGGTTTGAATGGTGTTGTCTGTAATAACAGTGTATTGGTCAAAGTAGATGAAAGCAGGGTGGTACACCAGGAGCTCCACTGGACAATCCTCTGCTGTTTTTCTGAGTCTGATCATCATGTTGTTCATCGTAGTTTTTTTTAACATCTGAAGGAAAAACCGAGAGGCTTGAATGTCATTGTTCACAGTGAAATTAATGTCTTGTCTGAACATGGGGTTGAGTTCTAAGAAATGAGGCAGGTAGGTTTGGAAAGTCTCCCGAGAGCTGATGTTGAGATAAGAGACATTTGCATAGTCTTCATAGGAATTGAACCAAGCCAATGTGCTGTTGACAAAGTCCAAACCTTCAAAAGTTGAAATGCATGATTGAAGACACCTCTGTTTATCTGTGTCCCAGTAAGAGAGTGGTTGTTTCACTGCCACCATCACATTACAGCCATACTCAGAGAAGTGCTGTTTTTGATCGTCATAGTAACTGATGATGTAGGAATTATCCAAAGCCAGATTCTTGATGTCGATTCCTTCCTTTATTATTAAACAGCCATAGATGCTGAGAACAAGATACCCTGCTTAAATGACAAACACAACAGCTTTCATCAGTTTGTGGGTCAGAAATGGACCATAGAACTGCTCAAAAACCAGACTCATGGCCTCAGTTTCCTCCTTTTCAGTCATTCGATTGTAGTGACCCCCAAGACAGCATATAGTGAAGACCTTGGGCCGGTCCTCTGGGATTGTGGCGCATGTGAACCAGTGCCTGTTCCCCGCCTCCCTCTGTCCATTCAAAGCCATGCAAGCCCCCAAGAAAGTGATGCTATACACATAGCAGAAGCAAACGGAAATCCCGGCATAGAAGCAGAAGGACCGGACTGAGCCAAAGGGTGAGCTGTAGCCCAGGAAGAGAGCCAGAGCGTTGGTCAGGGTGGTGATGGTGATGGACACGGCGGCATCTCTGTAGGTGTCAGCCAGCCGGGCTGAGACACTGTCCAGAACACGGGTCCTCTGCCAGCAGGAGATCATGATGAACATGTCATCAAGTCCAATACCTGCAGAAAGAGAAGCCAGATGAGACTTCACACTGTTCAATTTAATCAAAGTGTGTTTACAGTCTATACTTTATATTATAGACAGTAGTGCTTCAGTCTAATAAAAAATGTATGTTACACCAAAACTATGATTTTACAGATTTGTATGTTTTCCGGATTTGTCCTGTATTTTTGAAACACAAAAATAATAATAATACAATTACTGAAGTAGACTAATTTTATTTGTCTAACATAGCATAACATAACAGAACATAACATAACATAACATAATAGAATAGAACACAACACAAGATTCCTGTACCTGTAAGTAAAACTATAATCATAAATGCTCAAATTTATCATTATTCAGAAATGTGTATTTTGTATTTAATAAAATAAACTATTAACTTACTGTTAAATACTTAAAATACATTTCTATATTTGAAGCAATTAGATGCAAATGAAACAAACCATTAGTAATATATCTTTTCCCAGATGTGTCTTTTACAACAGAAATAGGGAGTAAATATGTTTTTATATCAGTTTCATTATTTTTACTTTTGCAAATATCCTTCACTGAACATTAAAAAGCCACAAAATACACACAATCATAGTTAAATGAAAGTACTGACTGTATTTTAACTACAGAAATTATAGAACTTTTTTGTGAGTTGGTTATTTTATTTTATTTATTTTTTCCAGTGACAAATCAGTGTTGAGTGGGGTTGAAGATACAACTTCAAATAAATCTGGAGGTAGAATGTAGTCATTTGCTGTTTTAAGTACTACTTTGAATCTTCTGATGGGAACCTACCTAATATCATGAAAGGGCAGGAAGCAGCTGTCATGACGAATGGCTGGTCCAGCAACAGCAGTGCACCAAAACCACTCAGGATCGCTAGAACTGTGGAGAGAACCCCACAGGAAGCCACCCACACCTTCGTCCTTACATTATCCAACCTAAAAAATAAAATTAAAAAACAGATTACAAAGAGTCATGCTTTGACTTTCATCACATAACATGTCTGGTTGATGCTCTACTGGCCTCCAACAAGTCAGAATTGAAAATTTGATGGCGATGGCGTATGTGATGGAGAATAAACAGATGACAGAGGTTGGAGATTTTTCAAACTCCCACTGCATGGACATGGAGGTGGAGTATGACACCTACCAAGATTATTGATAAAACCACTTTATTAAACAACAAGATGATTTAAAATGCTGGTGGAGTAAATGTAGAGAGTTCTGCTTACCTAAAGGGAAGGTGAGGATTTATTTGAAACCAACTTACTGAAACTTTCCAGCCACAGATCACTTTGTGTTGTGTTGTCCTCTGCTAAATAGTAATACAGCTGAACGGCTTTAGCACTTTCAATAACTGAGCTTTCTGGGATCACTTTCACACTCCAGAGACTTAAATATAAGGGAATACTTCTGGACTCAGAGTGATACCACGGAAAGGTCAGATTAACAGTGTTTATAATATCAGCACTGTATTCAATAGCATCTAGAAGGGGATTAGAGGAGCAGGATCCCAGCACCTTAGCACAGATGTCCACATATTTAAAGGACTGGTTGTCAGACGACATTATCATAACCCTGATTTTAAAGTCCATATCTAAGATGTCCTGAAGTGTCTCAACAGTAAGAATATTGCTGTTGCTTGCAGCTATGAATGTGGCATAGTTTCCGTCTGTGCTCAGCCTCAAACTTGAAAACACTGAATCATTTCCTGGAAATGTTTCCTCGGTGTATTTCCTCTCCATCTTGGCAGGTCCATCGACAGGCGTGAACTGCTTCTCAATATCATTGGATATCCTGTCCTTAAGAAAATAAAATCCGCTTCCCAGACCTGCCGAGGCAATAAGAGGGGTGATCAGGAACCACCAGGGATGGGAGCCATTAAAATGACCCATCATCTCAAAGCAGATCCGCAGGGGTCTCCCTATGCAATCCGAGCGCCATCTGGCCATTTCTGTGAAGACCTGTATTTCTGATTGGCAATAAGTACAAAAATACTCTGGGGAGTATAAAAGAGCTGCTCCTTTTCCTCTGTACCTTCAGACTCACATTTACAGCTGGCCGTATTTATTCTCTTTCAGCTCCTGGATCTGCATAATAACAGAGTTGGCCTTCCCTGAATAAACAGATGTGGCTTGAGGAAAGACTCGATCAATGAGCCTATAAAGGAAAAGTAGGTGTAGTATGGCTCACTGGTTCCATCACACTCCCTGGTAGAGTCACTGGTTTCTTATTGTCTTGCCCTCAGGTGATTCCTCTTCATGGTTGGGGGAACATAAATGTTAATGAAGGAGGCCTTTGACAACTAATGCAGTGTAGCATAGACACATGACAAAGATGTGTTGTGCTGTACAATGTGGCTATTTATTTAAAGGTATCCATTGACAGTCATTTTTTGTGGTGGATGTGTTTAAAATATTAGTAGAACTATTAAGACCTATTAAGATAGAGCAAATACAGATATTTTTTTCAGTATTATAGCCAAATTAAACCAAATTACTGACCTAAGAGGCAAGCATCTAGTGTTTTAGTCATGTGACAACCACGTTCACAGACATCTTTATTTTTTATCCCTTTTTTATCTTATTATTCTAATTTTATGCTTGTTTTATGTTTATCCAATGTATGCTGCTGGGACACTTCTTCTTTAATAAAGTGTAATGTTTTTGATCTTATTTCAAATCTTGGGTAGTAATTAGTTGGCTATCTGTTCATTTGAAGTGAGCATCCTACCTGAGGCTGAGAAGCTCTCTCTGTTAGATTTAATTTTACTGGAACTTGTTACATTCATCTACATTTTTTGATAATTTTTATTTACCTAAATAGAATATTGGGTTCTCCTCACTAATTATTCCCAACTCAATATTCAGAGGGAGAAAACACATCTTCATTTCAGATTAGAGATACTACGTCAATTTATTAAACGCTGTGTGCAAGACATGCTTTAAAGTTTTATCATTCAACATGCCTACTTTTACCAAAGTACTTTAGTTTTATCATTTTGTATAATATTTAATATATTACCCATTTTATTATGACTCTAAATTTTCTGATTGGTTTTTATATTTTACATTTTTATTTTAAGATTATATTGAAACAATACAACAGTCCAACAGCAATCTTATAATAAAATGTATTTCTTATTCTCTG
>OOFC01011977.1:0-11346 GCA_900323345.1 Pseudochromis fuscus
CTCCTTAGTGAGCGTGGAAGCTAGCTGTTAGCATTAGCAGCGTTAGCCGCGGTTTTGATGCATGCCATCAGCCTGTTATCATTTTTATATTGGACACTGGCAGTTTAGATTGTTATGTTATATTAACGAGGCTTGACAACCGAGCTTCATCGTGCATAACGTTTTTATCTCGTCAACGCCACAACAACTGTTACCATGACGACCTTCCGTTTATACGCGTCATTAACTACGGGTACCAGCAAGTGCAAAAGCCTAATACATCACAGTTAAGTTATCTGAGCAGTTCATGTTCATTTCTGTTAAGGCAAAGAAAGTGAAATCAGCACAATAATACTTACCCTGCCATACAGGTGCAGTTTGCAGTGTGTATATAGTCCTCCACTTTGTTGATAATGCACCAGAGTAGCTTGACAAGCCTTTGCTAGCCGTCATACTTCAGTTGCCACAATGCGCGCGCACACTTCTTTGTTTGCTAACAGTAAATGGGTCTATTAGACAGTGCAATTCACATGACAGCCACTAGATGCTGGATCAGAAAAATTCAGAAACCTAATTTTCAATCATGAAATACTACCCCCTTACTCTTTCTGTCATATCCAAATATGGTCAAAGTCTGGCTCCAAACAACCAACATTGTTCAAATGCCAATCTCAGTCCACAAACCAATGGGTGATGTAACACTTTTCGCGAGTAGTGTAACAACAATCCCAGTCTATCTCAACGTGTGTAACTTCCACGTGCTGAGCCCATGTGATGTCACAGCATTGATTGTAATATTTAATATCTTCCAACTAACTGTATTTGACCATGAGTTTTCTCTTTCTTAAACACCTGGTTAACTTCTTTTGTTGTTGGTTTGTGTTGTGAAGAATCATCTCTGCCTGCAACATAAAGCTCACACTCCCTCACATTGTTTGCTCAGATCCATCCCACGCATGCACACACACACACATACACCTCCATTTACCATCTGTCCCAGTACACACACCCACTACTGTTCAGCCACACTGTTTATGATGCAAGACGCTCGGCTCGTACTTGTGTTGTTTGTTGACGGCCGAATGTTGTATGTCTTTTTGTAGGTAATAAAATAGATCTGGCAGAGAAGAGGGAGGTTCTCAGGCAGAGGGCTGAAGACTTCGCCGAGGCTCAGAGCATGCTGTATCTGGAGACGTCAGCCAAAGAGTCTGACAATGTTGAGAAACTGTTTCTCGACCTGGCCTGCGAACTCATTCGAGAGGCCAAGCAGAACAAGCTGGATAACAATGACACTGCCCCAATGCCCGGCGAGGGTAAAACCATCAGTTACTTGAGCTGCTGCAGCATCAATTAAAGAGAGCTCAGCCGCCCGGCTTTGGTGACTCAGTAGCCATTGACTGTAGAGGGTAGATGGCTGAGCCCCAATGCCTCCGTCCCACTAAGACGGCATTAAGCCACTTCTTAGTCTGGTCATTTCTAGTCCCATGCCTTTTTTAAAGCTGTACAAGGGGGTTCGTCAACTTTAGTTTGACCTCCCAGGAACAAGCATTTTAACATGCTGCCATTATGGAGAGCATCATCCTCCGTGCAACAGGATCCAAAGTGTTTGCCTGATGCATCCAGGAATCTGAGTAGGGCTCCATTTTATCCTTATCATGGTGAAATGGCTGGATTTTTATGAGTTTTATGATTCACTTTCATCAATATTCACCAGCAGTATTATGTGAGTGATAAGCTCTGCCAGGTATTTTGTTACAGATCCCATGTTGTTGACAATAACCGCCGGAGGTTGTCAGTAACAACATGTTTACATATTGAACGTTTGGGAGGAGACCAAGTTTGATCAAATCGCAAAAAAAAAAAAAGCTTTGCAAACTTAAAACCCTAAAATCTGTTGCACAATCGTTTATTTTCCACTACGGTTTCTTCTGCTCTGTTATTTGCCTCCAATGATCTGAACGTTTTATTTCTGAATCATTATTTGCACCTGTCATTACATACTGTGAAATATTTGTTCCCAATAGAAGACTTTTACTTGCTGCTAAAATATGTTTTTATGTCAGATAACACAAACTGAAACACAAGTATAAATACTACAGTATTCTGTGACGCCATTTTATTTTTTTTTTAGTATACTTGCAGTGCTTGTAATTAGTCATTTGATTTAGTTTGAAGCAGTTGGAGATGCTGCCATCAGCAGAAATGATAAACGCTTTCATTACCTGAGGTGTTTTTGAGTGTCAGCCGTTTCTTTTCGTTACCCATAGACGTGAATATTTCTGCCTTTGTTGTTGCTGCCTAGCCATGAAACTGTTCGAAGGGGTATGCTCATGTAGTTTTGTATGACTTGTTGTATTTCATATGCTTTTATTGTGAGATTCCTTGATTGTTCAGCATGTTTAGCCATAATTTGTAGTGTCTAACTTTATCTTTCATATATTTGCCATAACTGTAATGTACTGTATTGCACAATGCCATATACTGCACACTTAATTTTATTGTAACATTTTGTCTTTTGTTGTACAGACTTAGTACTGTAGTACATCATGGCACTTTGCTTTTATAATTTTGTATTTTTTTAGTAATCCCTTTGTAAAACTGGCGAGCCTTTTGTTTTTGCTTTTTACCTTAGATTTAACAGCAGTTACTCATGGCTAATCCCTTGCATCTTTCCTGTCAACACAATATGGGAAATACAAAGGAAACACTATTGGGATGTTGTGCTTCTTTTCCTTTATGTGTACAAAATAATCCCTAAGATACTCTGTATAACATTAAACAGTTACACTAAACACTGTGCATTCGTTATATGTTGTTACTCATATATGAGGACGATGGAGCAGAGAGTGGTAATATCAACAGATTCTTATGCAACATTAATGAGTTTAAACTTTGCAACTGTGAAAAAGCGAGATTAGATTTTTGACCTACTTATTTCAGAATTCACTTCATCTTGTTTGTCTGATGTTTTTTGTGGGTTCCAGCCTGTTGGTGATGATGCGAAAAAATGGATAAAGTAGGAAAACGTTAGAAGATTCAAGCTTTTTATTGTCACTTCCACAACATGCTGAAACACAGGGAGGTTTGAAAGGCTGTTCCTCCTCCTCCATCTATGCTACATGTAACATAAGACACACAGAAGACTACTTCAATCACAAATCTCCCAGTGCAACATATGGAAATCTAACATAAAAAATTCTTAAATGTAAATCATCAGTGCACAACACAGCTGATAAAAAATATTTAGCACTTTGGCCGACCATGCTGTTTCTTAAAGTACTCTATAAATCAAGAGTGCTCTATGAGTATAGAGAATTACTGAAATGCAATCTACCACTGCAAGAATATGGATAATTTAGATATATAGACAATTTCAAAAATGCAAAAATGAATATTATAAATATCTATAAAACACTAAAATGTAAAGAAACAGGCTTATAACTAAAAAGGATATATATAGTGTGTGTGCAAGATGTTGCTGTAAAGAAACTGAAAACATGACACAACAATATGCAGGTTCCAAGTAAATAGTATTAGAACACAATACAATACAATACCTTTATTGTCATTGCACACAACATACAACAAAATTACTTGGCATTCTTACTGAAGGTGCATAACATATAAATAAACATACAAGGAAATACACATGTAGCATAGAAGTAAAACAAAAATTACATTGTATATGTTCAGTGTTTTAATAAAGCTGAAGCTAAAATTGTGGTTAAGGAAGGAACAAATCAAAGATTGTCAGAGATCAACAAGATTTACGATAAGAAGATTTTTATTTTGAAGGGTCAATCAGGTGGCCACGTGATAAACAACAGTTGCTAGGCTAAGGCTAGCTTGTCTACTCTGGTAGTTTCCTAAAGTAGTCTAACATTAGTCATTAGTCATTATCATCATCAGTATTATTAAATGAAGCTCTAACTAGACCAACACCTGGAATATTAACTTATTTTGTCTATTTTTTGCATACCTGTATTTACGAGTTTACTTGTAGTTACAAGTTTCCACTTCTGTGACGTATTTCCGGGGCTCGTTAAAATGCCGGAACGTATGTAGTATTGCTGGATACCGTACAAACTGTATCTTAAGCTTAGTGAGTGTTACCATTTATCTATTGTCCTTAGACGCGCATTTAAGACTCAAGATAACAGGCATTTGTACAACCGGCTTAGTTTGTTTCAAGTTTAGCGTTACTGGCAGCAGCGTGGCCATTGTGGAGAACTCAAACTCCCGTCAACCATTGCGAACTAGCTACAGTAAGACGCGTCTGCTGCTGTCTGTTTTACACATCCACATGACTGCTAGCTAACTGCAGTTGAAATAAAGTTGTATTAATGTTGGAGAGAGTTTGAACCCGATGCTTTCCACGTAGCGGTGGACTGCCTCAGCTCCGAGGGTAAATGTAGGTCACAGGCTGTATGGTTCATGCAGTCTATGGTCTGGTACATGCAGTGTGTGATCTGGTAACACCTCTCTGTGTTGTTATCAGACTGTCTGGAAACACCTCTCTGTGTTCTGCTGACAGAGGGGAGTCTCGCTTCCTCTTCTCTTTACGGGACCAGTCTCCTGTCCCCAGAGGACAGATCATGCGGTTAATCAGTTTTCTGTGAGCTGCTGTTGACAGAAGCAGTAACGATGGCCGGAGTCAGGACTCAGGTTTTGGACAGAGCTGCGGCTACCTGTGCGTTAATGTTGTGTTTTGCCTGTTTACACGTGACCGCCCTCAAATCTAAACTTTTCACCAGGCTGGGTGGGCTGCCTTCCTCCACCGAGCCCCCCATCAGCTACCAAACATTTTACTACGACCAGAAGGTGAGTTTAAGTTATTTTATTTATTTTTTTACTCGCCACTTTTCTTTTAAATACATTTTTACAGGTATGTTTTGCAGTGGTTGCTTCCTCTTTCATTTCTTCCTCTTTCACTTTTAAATGCTTAATCTGTGTTTAATGGGGGATGAGTTTAGTAGAGTGAAATACAACAAAATAATCCCCATATTTGCCTTAAGTAAAATACTACATATCATGTGTTTTTTTCTTTGTATTCTGTGATTATCCATGCCTCATTTAGTTTACTCACATTTTAATTTGCCACTACATTACTGTGCTGCATTATTTACTGTGTATAACATAAAATGCAGCACTTTCTAAAATTCCCAGTGCACTTAATTCTGCTGAGGTTGATGTGTGTCTGAAGACAATAGTTGTTTCAGCCGGTGCTTCTGTTCCTGCCAGCAGATCTGTATCTCCCCGTCCTGGCTCGCTGCCTAAAGAGGTCTCCAGGGTCCGGTGAATGTGAAACACTTCACCTCACCGGGGTGGTTTTAAGAGATCTTCATTCAGCCTTTACATTTTCAATTTATTCTCACTTTGTAGATATTCAGACTGCAGGTTGAGGGTATGTGGTAACACACAAAACAACATCAGGTTCAGTGGTTTGTAAATAAACCTGAGTCACACAGTCACAAGACTGCGTATCCCTGCAGTCAGACACATTGTTAGGATCAGTCATTTACCAATCATAACATTTTAACCCTTAAATAGGGAAATTAATGAAATGTTTCTTTTCTAGTATATTTGGGCTAAACTGGCCCATTTTCCAGGATACACCTTTTCTTTTTAGGGTAAATGAATGTAACATTTTCTCCCTGTTTTATGTAGCTTTTCCTGTCAACTTTTAAAATATAAACAATTAGCTACTAAAGTTTAAAAAAGTGAAAGAGTTACATATCACTCAGCACTTAAGTGACACAAAGTACATATCATTGTTCAAATAGGCTGTTATTTTGGAGTTTAATGCAAATTATGAATGTTTGCATAAAGTCACATGATCTGAATGCACTTGCATGATGCACCTCTCCTCCAGTGGCTTGTGAAATGATTGTTTCTCCCAGGAAACAGAAACCATTGAAGAGTTAAACAGTCATTTTTAAATGTACAAATGTATCTTCTGCTCATTATATAAATGTATCATAATTGCCCATTGATTGACAAGTTGATCAGTTTAATCTTTATACTACTAAATTGGCATCTAAATTTTTCTCTGATGTTTTTTATTGATGCACTTTACATGTGTAATGTAGTAAAACTCATCAGTGAAAAGCAATCAGATAAGATAAAACATGATTAATCCCCACAGGGAAGTTAAGGTGTATATACATGACATACATTAGGATACACATATTCACATATACACACAGATACCCACACCTGTGATAGAATAAGATACAGAAATATACAATACTAATACATATTAAAGAAGTAAAGGGACGGGGATGTATTTAAATGAATAGTCACATTTTACAGCATTAAAGTTCCAACAGTGTTACTTTAATATAGCAGAAGGGTTTGTTAAGTTCAGAGTGTAGCATTGAAGTGTACATAACAAGTGTCAGTGCAGTGATTTAAGACTTTCTCCTCCTGTATCAGTGGGTGAATGCAATCCAGTGCATAGGAACAATACCACTAATAAAGAGTTAATGGTAGAAAGAAAATGCTAAACAAATTTAGTATTGTCTGCTTTTCATTTTGAATGTAGAATTTTACACAATGCACTGAAGTCAAAGTTCAACATATTAGTGTAATTAGAGATGCAACAATGTACTTTTTCTTTTGGAAATAATATATTATTTAAACAACAATGTTATGTTTTCAGATATGAAAGTTGCTGCCTTTACTTCACCAATATGATAGTGAAGTAATAGCTTGTGATGAGACAAAACAAGACATTTTGTTTTGTCCTTTGTTCTCTAAAAAAATTGCAATGTGCCTTTTCCCCTGTTTTCTCATGTTTTGTTGAGGAAATAACCACCTGATTATTCAATAAAATACTCTACAAAGTAAGTAATAAATGCTTGTGCCTAATAATAATGTGTGTGTGCACTAAACAGTGTTTAGATTTGGAGACAATGCTCCACACCTGGTCCCACCCACGGCATCCTGCCTCATCAGCCGAGCTGACAAATAGATAAAGACTGTTTCCTGCCTTCTGACGCCCACTGACTCGTCTGATGTGGGTTTTTTAGTCAATCAGCACTAAATTGTACATGCTTCATCTCGACAGGCACAACAAATAAACTCCTTGTAAACCACTTTTCAGTCCCAGCAGCAACTATCAGTCTGCTGTTATCACACAATCATCCATCACACAGCCTCCTCTCTGCACTTTGTTGGACGAGCTGCTGCGAGGAGAGCGCCGAGTGATCCCACAGTTGTTGTCAGGAAATCCTCTCGACTGCCTTCTGCCTCCAGACAATGAATGGAAGTGTCCTTTAGCATCCTTCATATTAACTGCTGCAGTTGTGCTTTGATTTGTTTCCCTTGTGTCTCAGTTTGCTGGACAACACACGCAGCCTCCTCCTGTCTTGTGGAACTCTCTGGCTCCAGTAGATGTTCCAGCTCATGCTCTGAATTTTAATGGGAGCTGAAGTGCTGCCCGCGGCAACCACTTGGTGGCACTACTCATCAGGGTGTGGATACCTTATGAAAGCGATCTCATAGGTTTTGTGATGTGCATACTGAGTGGGTGCAAGTGATACAGTACTCACCGGGGGTCCTTTCGCTGGAGCACTTTATATGTATTCCAGTTTACAGGAATGTTTAGCTCCCAGAGAATCTCAATCACTGAAAAGTTGCATTCCCAAAGTAAAATCTGAAAATCCTGGTGTGGATGTAAGCAAAATCTAAGCACATTAAGTGTCTCTGTTAAGCACACAACGTGACTTAAATACCTTGCACACAATATTCTAACATTACACTTTGGTTAACCACTTACTGCTGAAGCTGCCAGCCTGCTGAACTTTTCCTTTAAAGCGTCTCATGGTCCCCTCACACTTAAAAGCACTGCCAAGTGTGAAGGAGTCGAGGGTTGAATGAACACATTGAGGCCCCAGAATCTTTTTGCTGTCATTGGCTCATAAAATCGCTGCCTCCTTTGTATCCACCGAGGAGAGAGCAGAGCGAGGATGGGGGGAAAAACAAAACAGAAACATTTTGTATTAAGTGTTGGGGCTGTTTCAAGGGTTGGACAACTCAGTCGCCTCATGGGGTTGTCTTCTCTGCGAAGTTGTTGTTTTCTTTCATCCTTTTGTTTAATAAAGAACACAGGAAATATGCTCAAAAGGGGGACGATACCCTGGAATCCCAGAGGTTTTATGAAAGGATATTTCAGAGCTCATCTAAAGTGGAACTAATGTGGCATCCCTTATAATGGCTCCAACATTTTTCAATACAAATTGGGGCTAATTACCCAAGAATCCGACGTGGGTACTGTCATTTCGCTGCACCATCGCTGGCACGGGGCCAGGTATCTGATGATAACACCTACCGTGAAGCAGCTTCTTATCCTTTGTACTGTGTGTTGATTTTAATGGTAATTTCTGTTGGAAAGTGTGAGTATTTCCAGAAAGATTGTCTGCTACTGATCTTTAGATTATGTTTTACACTTTCTGCTACTGGCTCTGAATTTGCTCATCGAGCTAAGTCCCTCATTTAACTCAAAAATGTAGATCATTAGTCTTCAAAGTTAGTTTAAAAATGCAGCCTCCGGTACCGTGAATGCTAAAAGCTTTGCTCAGTCTTCACATGGGAGTTAAATGTATCTCCTTGTTGCATAACGCACAAACACTGTAATGTTAACTTTGGTTATAGGCACTGGTTTTGCAAGCACTCTGCACTGCACACTTAGTGTATGTATCTTGTTATTATAGGCTGCATTTCTAGTTTTATTTTTAAAGTTTTTGCTAGAAGTACATGCTAGTTTGTAATGTAAGCTGGAGCAGTTTGGCACAAGAATTTCCTTCAGGATCAATATCTGTTGTAAATATGTGTATTTTCCATGTAATTTGCACATTTCAGTCCCTTTTTATACCGTAAATATTTTATATTTCATATATTTATACTTATGTGCTTCCAGTGTTAGTCATTTTGTGGGGTTTTTGCTGCTGTAACAGTAACTTTCTATGATATTCTCAACAAGAAACTGTAAATGTCAGTCACTGTGATCAAAATATTAAACACCAGAGGTAGAGAACTTAGAAAAATGCAGTTTCTGTTTTGTGGTATAATAATATTTAAAACTGAATTGCTACAGAATGGTGGGGGTGGTCTAAATAACGATTTTGTTCATTTATTTAAGTGGTAATAATTTCTGCAAATGTTGAAGAGCTGTCAGCAGGTCACTGTTTACAGCCAGATATTCTTTTTTGTTCATGAAATCATTTGTACTGATGAGTGAGGCTGCCTGTAATCAATGTTAATTCAATGTTTATGTGTCTGTTATTTATCCGTCTTAATAACCTTCCTGCAGATCGACCACTTTGGCTTCCTGGAGGATCGCACCTTCAAACAGAGATACCTGGTGGCTGACAAACACTGGCAGCAGCCCGGAGGACCCATCTTATTCTACACAGGAAATGAAGGCGACATCACCTGGTTCTGCAACAACACTGTAAATCAGCAGCTGCCACGGCGTATATTTACGTTGCACATAAACCTCAGTCTCATTCAACACCTGCCGTTGTTTTCTGTTCAGGGTTTCATGTGGGAAATCGCGGAGGATTTGGGAGCCATGCTGGTTTTTGCAGAACATCGTTACTATGGAGAGTCGCTGCCGTTTGGACAAGACTCTTACAGTGTAAGTTAGGCTAATTTAATCTGATTAAGGATGTCTGAGTACATGTTTGTTGGTTTTTTGTGTTTCAATCCAGAAGATAATTTAAACAAACGAAATAATGCCTCATATTTTAGGATTTGAACGATGCTTTAGCAAAAATGGGATAATTCAGGAGATGAGGAGGCGGGACTAACCCTTGAACCCGAGGACACTTTCCAATGTGTGTGAGACTAAACTTTAGAGCTGGTCTCATTGGATACCTGACCTGTCAATCAAACTACCACACCCCTAAATCATATCTACTTAATGATGATATTTTTCTCAGATGGACCATTGATAAGAAGAAGTTTACTTTAGCTAATGACTTCATAATGACTCGTGGAAAAATGTTTGATGTCATTAGAGTTTTTTTGGAGCCAGCATCTAGTGGCCATCAGGAGTATTGCACTTCTTTTGGACTCCCACATTAGCTTAACTTTTGCGATCCAGTTGCTTCGTCCACGTCTTAAGAGTAATTTTTCACGGTCTTTTAAAATGATCTTTTGGATGATGCCTCCTCTCCTCCAGGACAGCAAACATCTGAACTACCTGACCTCAGAGCAGGCCCTGGCAGATTTTGCAGTCCTGATTCAGAGCCTCAAGACCACTTCACCCGGGGCCCAGCACAGTCCTGTGATCGCTATCGGAGGTTCCTACGGAGGGATGCTCGCTGCCTGGTTTCGGATGAAATACCCCAATATAGTCGTTGGGTAAGACGTTCGTGCAGTTGTGATTAAGAGCTAATAAATAAAACACTGCTTTAGTACCCAGGTAATCACATAATGCAGCATTTTACACCAAAGGATACTGAAGGGACACAAAGTTTTTCCTTCATTATCTCCTGCTGGCGAATAAATGTCGACAGTAAACACCAGATGTTCATTTGAGCCAACAGGATGAATCAGTGTGGTTTATTTTACAAGAGACGCTGCCCAAGTATCAGAGCCTGTATCATCATTCTTCTGACTTACATAGCGCCTTTGTAATCACTGTTCTGCCCCAGCCAGCAGACATCCTCACAAACCTTCTCCGGAGATTACTGAGTATAATGGATGTGGGGTTTGTGTAATTTAGAGGAAAAAATAAAAAATGTTGCTTCTTCTTGTGTTTCAGAGCTCTGGCATCCTCCGCACCAATATGGCAGTTCCCTGGTATGGTGCCATGTGGCGACTTCTACAAAATAGTCTCACAAGACTTTGCCAAGAGCGGCTATAACTGTGATGCAAACATCAGAAAGTCGTGGAAGGCTATTAATAATGTCTCCTCCACTGGTAAGTCAAGCTGTCACCATGAGATGATTTATCTGTCATACTGTGGGAAGTATGTCTTAGAATTTGAATTATTATTTGAAATAATAATCTGTCAGGCTGTTTTATTTATTTATTTATTTTTTAATGCACTGAGTTTAATGTGTTTCTTATTCTCTTAGTTTAAAAATTTCAACACTACAAAGTCCACATTTGTGAAATTGTTCAGTACATCCACTGAAGCCTGAAAGCAGACAGCTGATATTAAAGCTGGTGACACTGTCTGGAGCCTCAGACGACTCCTCAGCTCAGATCTGAGTGAGGACGTGTCTTTATAGGATCCTCTGGACCCATTTCCATGATCCTAATCCTTCACTGTAGGAACAGAGTGCTGCCTTTTATTCAGCTCATCAGAAGTAAATCTACACCGTTAAAAATGTTTAAATAAATTCTAATAGAGAA
>OOFC01011977.1:11366-30651 GCA_900323345.1 Pseudochromis fuscus
GCTTCACCTGAGAGCTTGATTATTTATCAGTTATTTAGTGAATGTTTTATCTAATGGTCATAAGCAATTAATTAGAACTTCTTTGAGGTTGCCAGGTTTGAGGATATCCTCCTTCATCTTGTTTTGTCTTTTTGTTGACCTTGAATTTTATTAGGTTAAGCCTCAATTTGACCTAATTTGTTAACTTGATAGGTTAATGTTAATAAGCTGTTAATAAATGGATTATGGCAGTTCATTTGAAGGAACTCTCTGGACGAGGGAAGTGCATTGATTATACAACAGGAGAAGATGTAGTACGAGTCTTCGTGAGTCCTAAGTGATTGTTTAGAGTTGTTACTCTCCGGATGAAGCTTAGACGAAACTAACATGACATCGATGAAGCTAAACCACGCCCCTAAGTCTTCATCTTTTTGAAACCTAATATCTACTGAATGATGATTTCTTTTTTTTTAACAAGAAGAGCTGAGTTCAGCTAATTACACCAGAATGACTTGAAGTAAAAATGTATTGACTGAATATTTCAGGACTGAAAATGATTTTTGAATTGAAGTCAATCACAAGCAGATTATTTTTTTTTATTCAGCCTCTACTGGTCATTGGAAGTACTGCACATTTTTTCACATTAGCATCATTTTTGTGCTTCGTCCATTTATATATACAGTTGACGGCCTCCAATCAGAGACAGTTTAGTAGAAATCACACATATCTGTGTTGTGTGAACAAATTTAATTTCCTATTAATTTGAAATAAATGTTGGCAAACAGAACCAAAAAAGGCAAAAAGTTTCTTTTTTTTTAAAGCCTAATATCTGCTCAGTGATGAAATGATTTTCAGATGGACCACCTGTCAATCAGACTAACCCCGCCCCTAACTCCTCCCACCAGATCTCTGAGATGAACAGTTGATTTATGACGTTAGAATGACTTGTGGAAAAAATGTATGGACTGACTATTTCAGGACTGAAAATGACCATTTTTAAACTGAATTCAGTTGGAGCAGCACCTAGTGGCTGTTGGGAGTATTGCACATTTTTGAGCCCCACTTGCTTCATCCATTTCTATTCAGTCTATTAGATGAAGGTAAACAGCACCGCCCTCATGCCTCTGTGTTGTAGTGTGACTTTAATTTTTTTTGATTGATCGCTTGATATCTGATCATTGGTGTTTTTTGTGTCATGCTACACGATGTCTGTCTTCATCTGCAACATCTTTTGCTGTTATATTTGTCTGACTGCTGCCCCACAAAAAGATTAAACTGACTAATGAACAGTCGACTAAAAAGATAAAGAAATTATCTCCTTGTAGCAGCACCGTCCACATCCTGACAGCACAGGGTTGCTCCTCTTGAAGAGTTTCAGCAAATTTCTCTGCATTGGTGAATGATTCATGAAAACTAATAAAGCCTCTAAAGTTACTGACTATAAATATTTTATTAAAGGAAGGCCTTATTAAAAAAGTGTTACCAATTAGTCTCTTATCACTTTCATCCACTTCAGATGTTTTCATTATGCAGCTGCTTTATATCCCCAACAGAATGACAAAGAGAGAAGAAACATTTCACTTTCTGCAAGGTTTTGATAATTAGTGTAGAGAAAATGTCACAGACAGGATATTAATGAGGGCACAGGGAAGCAGGATTAACAGTTCAGTAGTGAGGACGAGTAAGCAGCCAGGTGTTTGTCTTTATCAGCTGAAATAGGATGTTTTATTCAGTCACGGTGACCCAGAAACCACAGACAGACTCCTGGTGGTTGGTGCATCGTGTGAACGTTAGGACTGAAAACACTGGAAAAGGTGTTGAAATACAAGTGGTAATTACTGTCAGATTTGCTATTGATTGAAATTTAATGGCTGAAGCTTAACCTACTTTAATGCCAGGATGTGCAGAGGTCGTGTTTCATAGTTTCTCCACCTGATTTATTTGCTTTTCTGTGTATGTCCTGTAATGTAATATTAATTGTTCTTTCTTGGTTAGTGCTCACTCCTTTTATAGATTCATCTTCTTGGTTGTTTTCACCCTGAATTGGGTACATTTTGGATGAACTAGATGTTGGGTTGATTTAACCCACTAACATAGATGTAAAAACAGTAAAATGTTAAATTGCTGAGTGAAACCAACAAAATATTGGGTGAAATCAGTGAAATGTTGCATTAATGTTGCATTTTTTAGGGTCGATAACATTAATAATAATGTGAACAGTGTAAGACGATTCACAGATCTAATTACATGTCGTCATATATTATACTTTCCCAGTGTCTGGACTTCAGTGGCTCTCAGAGGAGTTCAGTTTATGCTCCCCTCTGAAAACCATGACCGACGTTGCCATTTTCAAGAGCTGGCTTCAGGAGACCTGGGTGAATCTGGCCATGGTGGACTACCCGTATGAAGCCAATTTCCTCCAGCCGCTTCCCCGCTGGCCCATCCAGGTACCACATTTTTAACAGACTGTGTCCAAGATTTAAATCAGTAAATTGAAATCTGGGTGCGTCAGTAGCTGCTGTCTCGCACGACACTCCCAAAAACTCCAGTAAAATAAAAGTTCCAGTTGAGCTTTGTATTGATTTTCAGTCAAAGGTTTGTAATTGCAACTTTGGGATTTTGTTTGTCTTTGGGTAAGCGCCTAATTTGGCCTGACAGGCCGTCCTTAATTGAAATGAATGTGTGATTCAGCCGATTGTGTTACAAGTGTTTGTTGTGGTCTTCCAAGCTTTTGTTTACAACAGCTGTCAACTAACTTCATTAATATTCATAAGGATCTAGTTTCCTTTTGGATTTTAAGTATTCTTTAGATGAGCGGCTACAAGTGAGCCACCGCTCTTTTTATTTTTTTTTCTTCTCTCGTACCAATGGCTCTTTTCATTTGCACACTCCGTCAGATCTCTGAGGTGTTCTCTGTTCGGACGCTCACATGGCTCCACACAGAGGAGGAACATTTGCCCAGTGCGGCTCATGAGCCCGTCGAACAAAAGTTCACCACTCGGGTTTGAATGGGGCTGTAACAAATACTCCTCTAGATGCAAAAAAACAAGAAGCAAACAGAGGAATTCAAGTTTTTATTTATTCCCCCGGTGCTGCACGGTGGCTGTTATTCGGAGGCTGATTGACTTGGGTGCAGTGTATTCTCCCAGTCACCTCGGCACGTCACGTGTACAAACCATCACCCTCGCTATTGACCCCCGACTCTCTGGACGGTGCTTCAACACATCCCCGAGTGGCTCACATGTGGTACCCAAACTCTGATACATTTATCATATTCCCATTTATCATTAATCCACTGAACACATCCAGAGCATCACGTTAGGTAAAATAAACACTAAATGGTCATTTTGAGTTTTTTGGCTCCCTGCCTTTAATGTATGCGACCCCTATGGGTGGTTTAAGCGGTTTAGGCAGTGGGTGCAAAGAGGAGCTTTTTTAATGACAAAGCTAATGTGATTATCTGAGTGAGTGTGAGAACGGGGTATTGAGGGCTTAGAGGAGGGAAATCTGTTGGCAGAGATGAATGTATAAGCCTAATCCTATCTGAAAAGTAAGGAGAAGATGCTTTGGAGCTATTGCAGTGTTTTTTTCCACAGTATAAATCTTTGGTTGGACATGTCTGTGGCCCTCCTCATCCATCGACCACCAACTCCTCCCCGGCCCGCAGACAAAAGCCTTAGTAACAGACTCCACACTAGTGCAGCTCCCCTCCAACCTCCAAACAAGAAAGCCCAGTTTCTCCCTCGGCCTGACAAAGAGCGCAGAACAACAGCCGCAGCCAACTCCGCCGCCGCAACCATAACAACACGCAGGGAAATCAAACAAGAGCTCAAACTCAAATATTTATCATTCACGCTATTAATTCTGAGATATCAGCCACGCTCAAAGAAAACAATTGTAATGAGAGCGAAACCTTTAAATTTTAAATCATTTAGCTCATTTGCTTAAAGTAAATGGGTGTTTTTTTCGCTCTCGTGCCAAGATTAGAGCGATAAATTCAAGTTCATTCCAGGGAATTTCATATGCAAATCAGGCGCCACCACATTTTATGTGGAAAAACACTTTATGGGCCACAAGAAAGCAATCTCCACTCTTGTAAACAACTTGGATGTGAGGGAATTAGATATTTAAATTCTCCACTTTAATGCTATTTTAAAATATGCATGAAGCTTTTAGTAGAGGCGATAACTTTGCCTAAACTGGGATGTAATCAAACTTCCAATTAATTCTTTTTTTTTTTATTTGCTTTTTGACTTGTTTTTATATTTTCAAGGTGGTGTGCAAATACCTCGGCTTCAACTCCACGGTGTCCGACCACCAGTTGCTGCACGGCATCTCCCAAGCAGCCAAGGTCTACTACAACTACACCGGAAGCGCCTCTTGTCTGAACACCTCCCAGACAGCGACCAGCAGCCTGGGTGCACTCGGCTGGTATTACCAGGTGCAGAGCACGGCGCTCGGATCAGTCTTGTCAAGCTGAATAAATCAGTGCACAGAGGTGTCAGTGGGCAGCTTTACCTGTCAGACTGAATATGTGTTCAATCCCTTATCCCCAGGCCTGCACCGAGATGGTGATGCCCATGTGCACGGATGGCGTGCAAGACATGTTTGAACCCGAGGAGTGGAACTTCCAGGCCTTCTCTGTTGAGTGTAACACCATGTTTGGTGTCAGGCCGCGGGCCGACTGGGCAGGCACGGTCTACGGGGGGAAGGAGATCGCCTCTCACAGCAACATAATCCTCAGGTAAACACCACTTGTAAAATGTCAAACTTAGGCAGAAGCTTATCTGTGTTCTGTGGGCGTGTGTGAGAGAAACTGAAGGGCTGATTCTGACTGCAGGGAAATTGAGACTGACCTCGTTGGTATGATACAGGAGGCAGACAGATTTATGTAAAACTGAAATGAGTCTAAAGCGCAATCACAAAGTGGTTGGTATGAGATTGAATGCTGCTATCAGTTCTGGTCCAGCAGTCAATAATATGTGGGGTTTGAATGCTTTAAAAAATGTCAATTATCCACAACAGCACGGACACAAAGGACAGTCACTTAACAGTAGCAGTGTTTAAGTTGTAATACCCCTGATGGCCACTAGATGCTGACTCCAATTGACTTCCATTAAAAAAATCCAAGACTCAAAATTCAAAGATTTTCTTCACATACTCAGATAAAGCAGTGAAATACAACAAAGTGTCTGCAGGGCCGTGTGGGATAAACAAAAACAACCTCAGCTATAGCAGAACAATATGATAAAAACAGCAATGTTATTTTTAAAACGGGCAATATAGACACAAATATGCAGTGTCATAAATATCAAAGACAGTCAGTGAGTAAAGTGAAGTCATTGAAGTATGTGCAAATGGTCTGCATTGTAAAAAACAAACAAACAAAAATATTTGTGCATGTGCAGTGTTTGCAAGTTCCAGTTGTTTGACCAGGAGAAGGTCACAGGAGGTCAGTTTTACAGCCTGAGGAAAGACTTGTAGGAAAAAATGTGCTGATACTCAGTCAGCACAGTCCAAGTCATTCTGATGTCATTAGTTAAAGTTGACTCATCTTATTAATGTTCTGCATCTGACAATCATTTCACCATTCAGGAGATATTAGGCTGAGAGAGAGAGAGAGAGAGGCAGGTCTCCTTGGACACCAGACCTGAACTCCAGTCTTGTTAGCGAGCATCCTCAGATTCAAGGGTCAGACCCGCCTCCTCCTTTCATATCCAAATATGGTCACGTCTGGCTCCAAACAATCAACATGGCGACATTCAAATGCCAAACTCCTGACTTCAAGGAGTCACGTTAGCGTCAGGACTAAGCCAATAAACACAAATGAAAGAAAATATCAATAGATGCATTTAATTAATCAGTGATTTTACTTTATCTACTTTCCTTTATGGTTTCATGTCATTTGTTTTCACACAAAGCTGTGAGACATCAAAGTACATGGTCAGTCCTGTTCATTGTGTTTGATCCTCTGTGCTGTTGGATTTCAGTAACGGAGGTCTGGATCCGTGGTCGTCCGGTGGAGTCACTCACAACGTGACGCACTCTCTAGTTTCCATCATGATTCCTGACGGCGCCCATCACCTGGACCTCCGCTACAGCAACGACCTGGACCCGCCGTCGGTCCGAGCCGCCCGGGCGCTGGAGGTGAAGTATTTCCGGCAGTGGATCAAACAAGCTAAAAAAACTCAAAAGAAACATAACTCAACATGACGAGGATGTTGACATCTAAAACTCAGCTTTAAGGTATTTCACAAGGTGCTCTGTCTGTCTCTCTTTAATCAGCTGTGTTCGGTGCTGGGAGATTAAGACTCTTTGCTTTTATAAATGTGGATACAATTCATTTTTTTATGCCAAACTACCAACAAGGTACAGTGTTATCAGCAAGAACTACTTCTGTTTGTCCTGCAATAACTACTGCTAACAATGCTGTAGTGTAAATACATTTGTTTATCCGTGTAATCGCACACTGGATGATCCTCACTTTGTTTTTTCCTCTCATGTAAAGTTTGCCAAAGCCCATTAAGGCCTGTCTGCCTCCGAGCTCCTGTTTTCTTCTGTTCATTATAATCAGGGCTGAATCCGCAGCCATTCACGTCTTTGATGTGATTTTTTTTTTTGTCATTTTGTTTCATTGTTAAAAATTCCCGCCCCTTCAGTCTTGTTGTTGTCATTGTTGTTGATTAGCTGTTGCTGCCTTTCAGGTGTATTTGTTGTTTCAAAGTGAGCGCATATTGTAATTCGTCCTCCCACTTCTCAGGAGAAAACTTTGGCACCAAATATAAAGAGTTTTTTTGAAGATTTCTGCTGCACTGAGTGTAATATTAAACTTAATGTGTTGTTGTTCACAATGTGCCTTCCCTGCTTTTTAAGCTTCATATTTATGTGTTGCGCTGCTGTTCCCAAGAAACACCACTTCCTCCAAAACTGATTTAAAAGCTTCGCGGTTATTGTCGCACAATCCTCCGTATTGTCTTTTAATCATATATGGATGTGCTGTGGTTCTGCCGAGTCGACTCTTCGTCATGTTTTAGAAAAGACTGAGGCCTCTGAGCTCCATTTCCACCCAGCAAAGAACAATTGCACGTGCTTGAGATTTAATAAAAACCCAATCGGAGGAGGCCAATAAAGTGAGTGGTGGGAGGTTATTGCAGCGATGCCTGCTGACCTCACCCCCGCGGACCAACCTGTGGGATTCCCCCTGCCACGCATTAATTCACTGGCTGCCATTAAAGCTCTAAATTGTGGCACCAAGGCAGCTCATAGACTCCGGTTTGTTCCCCCCTGCAAGTAATAATATTAATACAACTCCTGTGGTGCTGAAGAGGTCGAGGAGGGTTGAAGGGAGGTTAAGAGTGAAGCGGTGAGAGGATGCAGGAGTCGGCAGGGACCAGGAAACCTTTTGTAGTTCACTGTGGAGTCACTTTTTTAATCCTTTTTTTTTTTTTAAATGTCAAGATAAAAGACTCAAATGTCATGAAAATACTAAGACACTGAAACACTGACTGCTAATGGAAACATGGTCCTGCTTTGTGTTTTTCTTTGAACTACTCCTTTTTTTTTTTTTTTTTTTAACCCTTGTTTCTGACATGACCTTGTGAAGCAGATGGGAAACATGTCCTGTGCTGGTATGTGGGTTGATTTTCTACCAGGAGGCGCAAACCTCTGACTCTTTAACATTTTGTCACAGGCTCGACTGAATTTAGAAAGAAACACGACTAAACATGGGGGAGGACGCCGCTAAATGCCCTCCTTAAACTTTTCTCAGGACTTTGAGAGGTCATTAATTTTGCCAGTCTTTTCTCAGTCTCTGACACTGGCCATCAATCAGCGGCGTTATTAGTATTCGCTCAACCTCAAACTCCCCGAGTATGTCCTCGCTCAGACAGAGACCACACACTAGTAGGAAGAGATTAAGCCTGTGCATGTCACATCACGTTGGACCGAGTGTCCCGCTCCCTCGGGGCCGGGCGCTGCTGAATAAGTAAACTCTCAGGGAGCGAGGGTGTGGTGGTGAACGACGCCTCAGCAGCACAGATCGACTAAATCATCACTAATTATTCATCAAGTTTTTGCAATCCTTTGATGTTCAACACTTACCTGTTAATGTAATTTAACAAATAACTTCTAAGAGTAAACAAACCCACTCCCGTGTGTGTGTGTGTGTGTGTGTGTGTGTGTGTGTTGTGAGCTGGTCTGCCACAGCCCAGCCCCGCTCGCCCCCTCAGCCTTTTTATGCAACAATAGAAACTTGTTTCCGGGATCTGTGCGTCAGGCCTTGTGATGTGAATGACCCACCAGCACAAAAGCCAAGACCCCCTGACTAGGAAAAAAGGGGGATATGGCTGCCACGACTGTGATGATGTCACTTTGCCAAAATTGTGCCGCGAGCAAAGAGAGAGGGAGGCAAAAAAAAAAATCACATTAGGCCTCTGGGCCGACATTAAAGCTCCTCCGCTGAATCTGAGAGATGCTGTGATTCGGCTGCAGCTGTTTTTTCCTTTGAATTTATATTTAAAACTTTTAGTCAGGCTTTTATTTCAGGTGAAATGAGTCATATTCACTTGTTTTTTTTAAGTAGAATCAAAAAGGTTTAAAAAGCAACATAGTTTTTGTTTTATTACCATTTGTTGCTTTTAGATTTGAGTCGTTCTGGATTTCTTATCAGTCACACACTTGTGTTAGTTCACTGATAATTAGTACTATCAGTTTTCTCCACCACTTCAGACCCTTTCATCTCTCAAAGCTGTAAATGAGTCACTGCTTCAGTCACTTTTGTAAGAGGATGGATCTTCAGTAGTTATCTTTTTGTCTATTTGGCTGCAGCATCTCCCAAAATAATAAGAAATGAATTAATCTGATAAAAGGACGGGGCAGACAGACAACAAAACGTCGAAAATATCTGTAAAAGTGACTTTTTGTGCTTCATTCAAACACAGTCTAATGGCTCAAAACTCTCTGGAAATGCAATTGAAAGTCCACTTAAACTCAGATAAGTGCTGGCAACACAACAATCTGGCTCTCGGACACATCCTCCATTGTATTCACTGCTGGCCAAGAAACTTCCTGTAAATACGTTATTGTTTACAACAGAAGTTTCATACCCAGGATTTCTTAAGGTCAACATTTCTTCTGGCACACTGAGCCCCGACTGCACTTTATTCCCCTTTAATTTAACAGCTCCGGCAGCTTTTCTAGTTAAATCGACTGTTCATTATTGAGACCCATTTTACGAAGGGGCTGTGAGGTGCAATTTAATGAATCTCTGGCACAAAGCTCCCTTTCAGTGCTGCGCGAAGAATAGAGGCTATTTAGACCCTGTAGGGCTTTATGTCAAAGGCAGCCCATAATAGTTGTCAGGCCAGGGCAGAAATTCCCACTGGCCTGGGAATGCACTAGAAATCAACTTTTGCCATGAGCAGATTAAGACACAAGCAAGCAGTTGGGAAGATTCTCCCAAACAGTGGCATCTGTTTGGGCACAGAGATTTTCCCACAGAAAAGGAGCTGTGCTCACTACTGTAGAGCCTCGGGTTGATAGCCGGGGTTTGTTTCAGAGCCTAAATGAACAGTAATTAGATTACAAGTTAACTTTTTTTTGTTTTAATCCAGCCAGGCAACATATAAATATGCATGAAGTGGTTTTAAAAAGCAAATAAGAATCACAGGAGCAGTGTTGGAAGATTTTTGTTGAATATTCAGCTTTGAAGAAAATCATTTTGGTTTGTTTTTTTAGTTTAATAGAGAAATCTTTCTATTACATTTCTGCCTGGCGAGAATCCTGCATATATCCAGCAGGATTTTCAAGGCTTTTCTTCTCACTGTTACAGTAATATCCTCCAGTTTCATGAAAGCTTTTTCACTTCAGAGCACACACAAACTGTTAAACTAGAGGGGGAGAGCTCTGACAGAGGTTATTGTCTTCAGCCCAGCGGGGAATTTCAGACAAATCCCTCTTAGATGCAGGTGGTCGGGCACAAGCAAAGAGTTAAGTCCTGCGGTCCCTTTGCCCCTCCTCTTTGATGTTCTGACATCATTAGTCCAGCCCTCTGAAAGATCTCCTTGCTTTCCTCAGAGCCCGTCACTTCTACTCTGCAATGTTTACAGAAACTTCATGAGCAGCATCAGGACCAAAAGGAGAGGAGACATGCACTGAAGACAGGTTTCGGTTCAGGGATCACAGTGGATGCCACAGGTGTAGCCGCTGGGCTCAACACAGTAATGGCTGTTCAGACTGCAATCATGAACCCTCAGTTCATGAATTTCTGTTTCCCCGGCTCTGTGATGGAGTACGACGTGGAGAAAAGTCTGGATGGGAGTCTTCTGGGTGAGGCAGAAAATGACGAGGACTACAAAGAGACCACCAGGGACCTGCTGAGCTTCATAGACTCGGCCTCCAGCAATATTAAGTTGGCTCTGGACAAGCCGGTGAAATCCAAAAGGAAAGTCAACCACCGGAAGTATCTTCAGAAGCAGATCAAACGGTGCACCGGCATTATCACACCAGGTAATGTAGCAGAGGCCCCGGTAAAGAGGCAGGGGTCCCCCTTGACTCAGCCGAGCCCTTTACAGAGCAAAACTCTTCCCAAGCGTGATGGGGTCCAGGCCAACTTACAGAGCAAGAGCTTGGCCGCCCTCTTCAGCCCTGTGAAGGATATTAGAGGTGAAAAAGCCAAGAAGCCGCCCCTGAGGCACCGCAACCTGCCCCCGTCCTTCTTCACCGAGCCTGCAAACTGCTCCAAAGTCAGCTCCACATCCGGGATGACCCTGAAGGACCTGGAACGAGGAAACCCCGAGGCTGCAGACTTCTTTGAGCTCCTGGGGCCCGACTACAGCAACATGGTCAGCGAGCAGGACCTTTATCAAGGCGTGCCTCTCCGGGTGCAACCGGACTTGGGAGGCCCGGATCCCGCTTCCTTCGATGCCCACCATTTAGTCGGTGGTCTCCTCTACTCGGAGCCCTGGACTAGCTGCTCAGGACCCTCTAAGAAACTGGGGGAGAGCCTGCGTACAGGCCCGGCCCAGCCTCCCGTCTACTGTCACTCCGAGGCGGCTTCAGGGCCCATAGAGGACAATGCACTGTGCACTTTGGCCTTCCCCAACTTCTTCACAGACTGCTCCATACCTCAGGTCACTTATGATTTAAGTGGTGGTTATAACAGAGCTAATTATTCATCTCTATGAGAAACTGACATTTCTGTTGTTAGAAGTTGCAGAGACAAGTTTAACAGTAGAGAGTTTGATGTTGCTGTTTTATCACATCTGTTTATCTCATGTGGGATCATCCCTGCTCACTAGAAGGTGTCCGGCAGCTTTTCCCTCATTTTCATTTCACACACACACTTCTGTTCAATGTTGAATTACTGCACATGTCTATTTTCTTTTATCTCAGGCAATTAGCAAAGACTGAAAATACATCTGGATATACTTTTAAATGAAGCTGATTCTGTCGCAAATTTGTCAAACAGAGATCAGTGTTTTTTGTATAATTTGCAAAAAGAAACCACACAGTAGTTGTTGGTTTAGTCCACTAAGTGTTAGATTTTGTTAGAAAGAACCAACACAGGCACTTTTCCAGTCCTGATCTGAGGAGCCACATGAAACTAATTCTGCTGAAATGATGTTTGTTGCCATGTTTGCTTTACAAAGTTTTATAGCTCTGAATTTATTTTCAGCTGGCACATGACCACTGGTGTCTTTTTTTTTTTTTGAAAAGCCTTTATTGTATCTAGTTATTGTAAGAAGACAAAATAAAGCTGGTCTTTATTACTGTGTTTGTTCATTGTTCTTTATACTGATTTGTTTTTTTAGTGTTTTCTGCGACACAATACCCCCCAAAAGTTACTGTAAATGTTAAACTATCATCATGATCTTGATGTTATTACCCATAATGAATTCAATTTTTAACAGACACATTATTTCCTCCTGTAATCAAAGATGGAAGAACTATGACATTACTAATTAAATTCACACTACTACCTCCCACAACACCCTGCTGGTCAGTTTGGTGGCTACATGTCTATATTTGCAGGTTGTGCTGATAATTATTGATTCACCTCCTGCAGTTTTTACGTGAAGTGGACTGAGGATTTAACTCTTAAACCCTCTCGAAGTTCAACCTGTGAGCGGCACCGTCCTGCTCACAGCTGATGTCATTACCTCCCTCTGCTGGCTGCTGAAGGGTCATTCATTTAAATCCCAACACGGAGCTAAATCTCATCATGGTGCAGAAATTCCTGTTAAAGTATCTCTCCACAGTCTGCACGGTGAGCTCTTGAAATTACAAACTGAGGAAGTGATTGTATAAAACTGGTCATTTAGTGGGTCAGTGAAACTAAAAGTGGTTTCTACACCCTGCAAATAAGCACATCCTGGTTAATGTCCCATATATAGACCAATTTACTGTTAGTAAACAAAGAAGTATGCGCGCGCATTGTGGCAACGGCAGTATGGCGGCTAGCAAAGGCTTGTCAAGCTACTCTGGTGCATTATTAACAAAGTGGAGGACTATATACACACTGCAAACTGCACCTGTATGGCAGGGTAAGTATTATTGTGCTGATTTCACTTTCTTTGCCTTAACAGAAATGAACATGAACTGCTCAGATAACTTAACTGTGATGTATTAGGCTTTTGCACTTGCCGGTACCATGACACGTATAAACGGAAGGTTGTCATGGTAACAGTTGTTGCGATGTTGACGAGATAAAAACGTTATGTACGATGAAGCTCGGTCAAGCCTCGTTAATATAACATAACAATCTAAACTGCCAGTGTCCAATACAATGATGATGATAACAGGCTGATGGCATGCACCAAAACCGCGGCTAACGCTGCTAATGCTAACAGCTAGCTTCCACACTCACTAAGGAGTCTCTGCACAAGATAAAAAACACAACAACCAGACATTTTGATGGGCTAAATTTCCACGTGGTTCCTCCCAGAGAGGTGCAGACAATACCAGGTAAACAATGGGACATAGCACTTCTGTTGCCAAAATGCACACGCAGCTTCTTGATGACGTAGGCTGTAAATGGGTCTATTACACATTGAAGTATTTTCCAAAAACAGGAGAGGACAGTTTTCTGTGATCTCCTGCTACAGAAATCACAGAAAATAACTTTAAAGTCTTGGAAATTTCTCAAACTTACCTTTAATATATTTCACATTTTAAATAAATATACTAATTTCTCTTATCTCACAGTACACACATTAGCTTGAACTGTTCACTCAGATGGAGTTTCAAAGGGATGAGACGCCATGACAGGAGCTTTTTCTAATTTTCTCCACAACTTATTGATCCTTTTTCCCCCCTTTCTCAATTTTCAATCAACAGAAGGTTTTAAATGGCCACAAACACCAGCCCTCGTCCCCATCAGGCCTGCAAACAACAGCACAGCACGTCCACTAGATGGCAGTAATGTTCTTCTGCAAACCCACTGCCCACCACTCCCATCCAGACAGATGATGTATGACATTATGTATGTAATTGTAGCTGTGTGGTGGTGGTTCTTCAGATGTCTTTCCATGAAATGAGTCTGTCCTGAATTTAGTTTGCTGTGGGGGGGAGTGAACGCTTGTAAATCAGGATGTTTAATCTCTCAGTTTAGGGTTCTCACTCTCTTTCTCCTCTCCTATAAAACATGACGGTGAGAATATTCATTGTCGTAATGCATGCTCTGCTCTGGAGCTCGTGTTGTCTGCCAGTCTTTTCTTTCACCCCCTCCACCAGTTTATTTGGACACCGGTCAACCCCGCCCCTATGTCCTCACACGCAGGACAAAAACCATATCTGGCATCGAGACATGCAGCAAAACACACACACACACACACAGAAAGGCGTATGGATTTTCTGTCCAGCAGCTGATACATTCAGATTACGTCCCAGTGATGGAGCCACCACTGTGTCCCGCCCTGCTTCCCGTTTATGGCACGCTGGAGATGTGAATGTTTGTCAAAGTGATTAACAAAATCTGTGTTGGTGCAGAGCTGAATACCAAGAGCCAGAAATCTAGGTAAACTAGATAATATGCACCAGATTTTCTCTGGCGTGGTATGCGATGTCCTATAATGCGGACACATCCAAGCAGATGATGTGAGGGTGCAGAGATGTATACGCACACGGTGAACTTCACTGCAGGGAAGTTACTGTGCAACCGTTGAGAACCCACATCCACACTTGCCCTCTCGCTGACCTTTCACAGTCCGTCCTCATGTCTTGTTAACACCGCCGGGGTGGACGCTCGGCACAGGATGATATCCACAAGCCTTTACACACCCTCGGCTTATGTTGCAGAATAACTTGTTTGTTTTATGGAGGGTGAATAAAGAAGAGTATAGAAAATTGATGGTGCACATTAACCGAGCTGGTTTGGAGGAACTATTGCAAATGACATTAGCTGTGACGGTATATCTGTTGCTGGCTGATAATCTCACCTGTGTGTCCAAAGGTTTGCGCAATTGATGTTTTTCCTTCTTCCCACGTCCCTCTGAAGATTTCCAATCTTCAAATAGATCCTTTGTCAACAACAAAATAACTTTAACTCCTGAAATGTGTGGGAAGTTATTTCATCATAAAGCACATTGTCGGGCTTTCTTCCGGTTTTTCAAGGGCATCCGACTGCAAGTTGTTTAAGGACTGTAAACAAGGTCAGAGCAGGCAGATAGGACTTCACAGTGCACCAGTGGTAGTCAGATAATAAACATTTACTGCCGTATCACAATGCATTTGGTTGTGTTGTGGTGGCACAACAATCGAAAATGCAACAACCGCACAACACAGGTGGTCAGTGAGCATTCATTTTAAATTAATATTTTTATCCCTGCCTGATCCTCTTCTTGTCTGCGCTGTGTAGATTCCCCAAAACGACAGTTTGCTTACAGCGCAGTATATATTTCTATATGCATTTCATGTCTCACCGCTTTCAATTTAATTCTGCATTCATTTTCAGCTGCTCTGATGCACTGTTTTCCTCCTCAGGGTGTTGTGGGTATGCTTGCTTACATCTGTGTGTTTTTACTCAGTGTGATAACAATTGCAAGCTGTGCAGCTGACAAAAGTCTTGGCTAGATTAAAGACAACACCGCCTCGAATTTTTCATCCCGAGCAGATGCTACCAATATTGACAGACACAACTCTCTCATGCAAGTCCCATTAATAAAAATCCTTCCAGGAGCCGTTCCTCACTGCGCTGATGGCTTTCGAAAGGTGTGCTCGCTGCTGTTATGACCTAAAGAAACACCTCCCTCTCACTTCAGCATGGTCGAATGGGCAAATCTGAGCTATTAGCTGAGTGCAGGGAAGCCAAATGGCAATGTCACTGTAGTAAATTCGATGTGATGTCTTGGCGATGATGGATGAATGATAGAGGCTCTGAAGGATCTTTAGAGTTATAATAAACACAGAATAATGTGCTATTAATTGAACTGTAAGCAATCCAATCACTGCATGACAAGTTTATGGAGGTCAGAGCGCCCCCAAAAAGCCAAAATTGAAAAAGATAAATATAGTTTTTACCTGTTGAGACTCCTTCACTTTGAAAAACCCATCCGTCCACCCATCCATCTCAGTCAGGGTCATGCTTGGGGAAGCTGAGTATCCGAGGCATGTTTTTAGCGAAGCAATTTCCTCGGGTTCCTCCTCTTGTAGTTGGTCACGCTCCATCAGAGTCACAGCGAGAGATTTTTGTGCCCCCATGACAACAGCTAAACAGAAGCTTTAATACACTGAAATCTGTTATCCCCACAAAAACCTTCCCGGGGCCTCGACCAGCTCTGGGCAACCTGAAATATTCAAGGTTTTCTTTTGTGAGACTCCACAGAGAGGTGACTTTGAGGTCCAGCTGAGGTCAGATCTTATTGATGTCATCCCCGTACGAACAATTTCTGCCATTTGTGGCAGAAACATCTGTGGTCAGAATGTAACCACAGCACTGTGCCGTTTTTTTATTTTTCACATCCAGCGCTGCAAACATAAAATGTTGGGTTGTTTTAAACCCAAAACTGGGTCAATATTGGACTGACTACATGCTGGGGTAACTGGGCTGTTTTTACACAGATTTTATTGTTGTTGCCCAAAATTTATCATTTTTATTAGGGCTTGTTGAAGCCAATAATGTAATAACAACCGATAATGTAATAACAGCTGATAATGTAATAAATTTGCCCTTTTTGAAAAGTATTAGGCCAATAACGTAATAAAAGTCCTGAACCGATAACCAAATAACAGTTGGTCAATAACGTAATGATTTATTACATTATTGGCTCAGTTATTATGTTTGCAAAGTTTTTTTCTTTTACCAGGCCAATAATGTAATAAGCAGCAAATAACACAATACATTATTACATTATTTGCCAAAAATTATTATGTTATCGGTTCAGGACTTTTATTACATTATTGGCCACTTATTACGTTATTGGCCTATTATATTTCAAATTTAGTACATTATTGGCTGTTATTACATTAATGCTGTCAAAATTAATGCATTAGCATGGATTAATCCATCATCGTGATTAATCTGATTAATTATTTTTAACGCAATTAATCCACCTGCAGCACAGATTGACTCTGAACGTCTCTGCTTTTCAGGCAGTTTGTCCAAGTGGAGTCACACCTGTACCAATAGGCAGTTAATGCTGTGGTGACAGGAAGTAGAACAAACCAATAAAAATGGAGGATGCTAAACAGCACATTGGTCCTCTCCATAGGAAATCTGAGGACAAAAAATCAAGACAGAATAGTTACTGACACTCTGCAGGAAGAAGTTTTCTTTCAGCTTAAAATACCACATTAACACGAAGCATGCATTAGCACATACTGCCAGCACTTCAGCTGCTATCACCCAGCTCATGACAAACCACCCTCATGCAAAATGAAACATGATTAATCTAGATTAAAAACCAATGATATTTATTTGTGATTAATCGAAATTAATCCCCATCAACCCTGTGATTAATCTGATTAAACATTTTAATTGTTTGAGAGCATTAGTTATTATCTAACATTTTGCTGTTTTTTTCCCAACATTTAGCTGTTTTTATCCAAACTCTGCCTTTTTTACTCAACATTTACCTGTTTTCACTCCATGTTTAGTTGTTTTTTTTTTCAGTATTTTATCCACCGGACAAAAACAACCCTGGGTTCTTCCTGGTTAAATTAACCCAGCATATAGTGAGTCCAACACTGACCCAGTTCTGGGTTAAAACAACCCAACATTTTTTTAATGCGTCACTGTGGCCATTGTTCCTAATTGGTATTAAAACTCCCTTTTTGTCCCGGCTCCGTCCTCGTCTCACCTGGTCGGGGCAGGTGACCTTTGTCTGAGAGGAAACCAGCAAATACCGTGGAGGTAATCATCATCATTTTGCCGAGTTTCTGCTGAAATGAGTTCATGATAAATTAGAGTCAGGAAAAACTTTAATTAGCCCTGCAGGGAAAGTGCTTTGTAACCGTTGCTCAAAATTAGAGTAAAAAAAAAAAGTACTTGAGGTTGTGTGACGTTCAGTGGAGCATTTTGTCATCCTGAGTCACCCGGCTCCTCTGGGTACACCTGAACACTGTGCACAGGGTGGGAGATGCTGCTGATGATGAAGAGGAGTTTTGACGTGATTTTCCTCGCTGTATGCAGGTGGTCCAGCTCCGCCCTCCAGGACCGACCTGGACTTCTGTAGACAAACAGTGGTGGTAGCATTAGCAGGACATACTGTGAGAAACAGCTATTATTTCATCACAGATTTGTTTGCATGCTCCTGCTGTGCATCAGCTGCTTTAACTTTCTCTGTGTCCTGTCTGTGAATGTTACAAACAGCAGAGGTGGCAGGAAGTCACTGCTGCTGCAGCACCGGGAACATGGTCATTAGCCTGTTTCAAACCTTCAAACACATGTAGACACAATCTGCATTTTTCTATAAACCCTCTGATTATCCTGCAGAGGGTGAAATGCATGTCCACCAGGCAGATATACAAAGTTTGATCATTGCTGTGGTTCTGTGCAGAGGTCTGAAGACGATTTAAACTCTGTAATTTGATGTTTGAGAAATGTTTGGAGTTTGTTCTCATACAGAAAAGCAGCACAACGGGAGATTCAAACATAAATAATGAAGCCATGTCTCCTTTAATGCAGCAGTGTGATGCTTCAGTGTTTCCAGATAAAACCAATCATGACGGTTATTTATGTCCTGGTCTGGTTGCTGTGTTTCTCTGTCGCACTCCAGCTCTGTGCAGCAGCCGTTGGTGTTAACTGCATGAAAATGAATTGAGGGAGGAAAATGTAGAGAAGCACGTAGAGCTGTATGTAGAGCAGCACGTAGAGCAGCACGTAGAGCAGCAGGTAGAGCAGCACGTACAGCAGCACGTAGAGCAGTAGGTAGAGCAGCACGTAGAGCAGCAGCACATAGAGCAGCAGCACGTAGAGCAGCACGTAGAGAAGCACGTAGAGCAGCAGCACGTAGAGCAGCACGTAGAGAAGCAGCAGGTAGAGCAGCACGTAGAGCAGCAGTAGAGCAGCAGCACGTAGAGAAGCACGTAGAGCAGCAGCACGTAGAGCAGCACGTAGAGAAGCAGCAGGTAGAGCAGCACGTAGAGCAGCAGCACGTAGAGCAGCACGTAGAGCAGCAGCACGTAGAGCAGCACGTAGAGCAGCAGCACGTAGAGCAGCAGCACGTAGAGCAGCAGGTAGAGCAGCAGCACGTAGAGCAGCAGCACGTAGAGAGCAGCACGTAGAGCAGCACGTAGAGCAGCAGGTAGAGCAGCACGTAGAGCAGCAGGTAGAGCAGCAGAGTAGAGCAGCACGTACAGCAGCACGTAGAGCAGCAGGTAGAGCAGCAGCACGTAGAGCAGCACGTAGAGCAGCAGGTAGAGCAGCAGGTAGAGCAGCAGCAGGTAGAGCAGCACGTAGAGCAGCAGGTAGAGCAGCAGGTAGAGCAGCAGCACGTAGAGCAGCACGTAGAGCAGCAGGTAGAGCAGCAGGTAGAGCAGCAGCATGTAGAGCAGCAGCACGTAGAGCAGCATGTAGAGCAGCAGCAGGTAGAGCAGCACGTAGAGCAGCAGGTAGAGCAGCAGCACGTAGAAGCAGCACGTAGAGCAGCAGGTAGAGCAGCACGTAGAGCAGCAGGTAGAGCAGCAGGTAGAGCAGCAGCACGTAGAGCAGCAGGTAGAGCAGCAGGTAGAGCAGCACGTAGAGCAGCAGGTAGAGCAGCACGTAGAGCAGCAGGTAGAGCAGCACGTAGAGCAGCACGTAGAGCAGCGTGAGTTGTAGAATGGACATGATATTCTTCATGTAACCCAACAAACAAAAACAATTGCATCA